>VDFB02105785.1:458033407-458181306 GCA_007258455.2 Sequoia sempervirens
TGAAATTTAAGTTTAATCTTATTTCATGTCAGCTTGTGATGATGTATTAATGGGTAAAATAGGTGAATTTCCTATAAATATAAGTAATTTTACCCTTATTCACATCACTTAGAATTATTCATCCACCAATCTTCCATCTCAAGTCAAGCAACTTAGGTAAAATCATTTCAAGTCACCAAGATATCAATTTTTAGACATTCAAGGGAAAATTCTTCATGTTTTGCTATATACTTTAAAGATCAAATATCATGGAAAGGTAATCAACTCAATTATTGCATGTTTCATCTCATTATTTCATCATTTTGGTTTAATTACCTAAAAGGGGTTTGAGCAAGGCAAACCCCCATGTCCTAACCTTCAACATTTATCTCTCTTTCCTTGTGTGTGTAGATTTAGGTCTCTTGGAAGCTTGTAAATCATTAAGAATAAATTTTCAAGGTTTTCCAAGTCTTATCTTCATTCAACAAGTCAACATATCAATAAAAACTCACTTTTATGTTCAGAAATTAGAGTTTCAGAAGCAGACACCTATAGAGAATCAAAGTGTAGATCGAAGGCTTTGGATTACACCTTTGAATATTCAAAAATTGAAAAGTAGACTCATTTTCCATGGGTATTGAATGCATCCCACTCCAAGGTCAATTTTTGGTTTTCTATAATTTTAGATAACCTTTTGTCAGAAACAGGTTTCGACACAGTTTTGCAAAACTAGGACTAATTCACCCAAAATGGAAAATGATTCCCACCAGGTCTAAAAATCAGCATCACCAGCATTCCAAAATCCATTTCTAGTCTTCTTCCACATTCCAAGTGCACGCTTTCAATTTGGTTCATTTATGTTTAGCTTTGCATTCCTTTTCTAGGTGTTTTCTGCATATCACATTGTGTTTTCAAACATCACTTGTTTCTTAGGTTTTGTATTCATAATCATTCAATTTCTTAGCATAGTTGAACTTATATCATCTCATTTAGCCTTAATAACATCATACACATCCTAATTTGAGTGAACCACCTAGAATTTTGAGTGGGGTTTACCTCTCTCCTTTTAGGTGAAACACCCTAAGAGTGTAAGAGAAGTCTATAAATCCCTACCCAAAAATCTAAGGTTCAGGGTCCCAGATAAGTTTCTAGGACTAAGCTTTAGGGAGCTGAAAGGAGGCAAAAAACCCATTCCAGATCAACTTAGAAAGGGGGTCCTATTAAGGGAGGACCAATTTTCCATTAAGGGTGAATGGGTACTGGCTCAATTTACTAGGGCCAAAGTTTTCCCAAAGAAATAATTAGATATTTAATTTATGATTGTCAAGAGAGATCCTTGAGAGGTAGAAATTAAGGATTAAAAAGGTAGTTAATAACTCCAATAAACCACAATGAATTAAGACCACCTAGATAACTGTGAAAGTGCTTTAAAACACTTTACAACACTTAAATAAGGTACAAATTATGCTTATTTTATTTCTAGGAAGGGGCCCATAAGGTTTAATTAAGGAAATAAGTCCTAGAAAAGTGAAAAAGTGAGTTACAACACTTAACAAAACCCTTGCAAAGGACCAATTAAAGTATGTTTTAGTCAAATAAAGGTCCTAAAATGATGTGAATGTGTAGAATACATTACAACACCACTGTAAGACACCATTAGTTTTGTTTTAATGTCAATTATCCAAATAAGCAGGGAAAAGGAAACTTTTCCTATTATGACATTTTTCCCCCACTTTATTGAGGGGATTACTCGATGTCAAACTCACAATAAAGTAGAAATCCAAGACACTTTAGTATGTAGCAATAACAAAGATACATGATCATACTCTATGTGCCATAGAAAATTGGACCCTCTTGAGAAAAGAGACAATTTCACACATAATTGGACCCACTTTTGAGTCCCTTCACATCATTTACCCTTCAAAACATCATTTATAGGCCCCTTAGACCCATTAATTTTCATCTAGAGGCTCGTTTTACCTAAGAAATCACATAAAAACTGACAAACAACATTTAATTATCTCATACCCCAAAAGCCCACCTTCAACAATTAGTAGTGGGACCAATTCGCCACCTTAGGTGAATGAGTCCCCTCTAGTGGGACCCATTCACCAAGGGTGGCGAATGAGTCCCCTTTCAGGGAAAATTCAATTTTGAGCAGGAAGTGGATTAATTTAACTTAAATTTCTGGTGACTGTTGTCCTCTTAGGTCTAAATAATAGGAAAATAAGGTGTTTTTCCTATAAATACACATTTTATGTCATTTTTCACATATTTTTTTGTCATTTTTCAAGAGAAATTTCAAAAGTCAAGTCTACTACAACAAGTCTTATGAATAAAAGTTTAAGTTTTAGGGCAACAAACTAGGGTTTTTGTAGGTCTCACTCTCTTGGTCAAGAATTCAACATTGCAAAGGGTTGATGATGGATTCCTATGGTGAACCATGAAGAAATCTAGGGTGAGGAAATGCAACTAGCCACTAAATCACACCTAAGGACTTGGTTTCATATTGATTCCAACTTCCATTTTCACTCTATCTTAAGATTAAGGTTTTCATTTTGTTTGTTTAACATTTGCATATCATTTCATTCCTATTTTTCATGTGTTGTAAGGTTTCTAGGGTTGTGATCTTACATCATATGAATCATCTTTGAATTTCTTATTCTATATCAATAGAATAGGGTTTTCGTTATGATTCAGACTTTCCTAGTCTTTGACACATCTAAGGCTAGGGTTTTATGTAGATTTTTCTCCATTCAAGGTTTAATTACCCAACTAGGGGTTTGACCAAGGAAAACCCCCCATTAGAAAAATAATTTTAATCCATTTTGCAGGAATTTTCTAAGATCTACAGTTGTGTTTCTGTCAAAAATTGATGTGCAGGTGTGAAGTTATAGAATATAAATTTAAAGTTGTAGAAATTCCAAAGTGGACTAATTCACCATGCATGGCGAATGAGTCCCTCCTGAGGTGCAAATTTGAGTCAGATGCAGATCTAGGTTCTTGACTGACATAAAATAGTTTATGTGCAGAAAAGTCTTTACTTGGGACTGATTCGTCAAGGGTGGTAAATGAGTCCCAATTAGCTCAAATTCAGTTTTCATCAATTTTCCATATTGTTTTCTAGTGTTCCTTAGTTTCCCAGGTGCACAACTTATGAAATACAATATTTTGTTTAGTTTAATTTGCATTTTTGTTCATCCTTTGAAGCTTTTTACAAACAACACTATGTTTTCAAACATAACATAGATCTTAGTATTTCTTTCATAATCAATCATATAAATTACTTAATATGCATTTATTTTACTTCATTTATCTTAGACAACATCACACAACATTATTTGAATGAACCATTAGCATTTTTGGGCCCTATCTCTCTCCTTTTAGGGGAAAAATCCTAGAAGAACTAGAGAAGTACATAGGAACCAAAATCAATGGTTCATTTTGGTGAACATGCATTTCAGACATAATAGATTTTTTATTCCAATTGCATCTTGCATATTAGACTTCATTTGCAACAACATTCTATTAGGGTATTGTTGTGTTTTTGCATTTTACAAAGAATTGCATTAGTGAAAGCATCATTTAGAATTCTTTATTGCATCTTGTTTCATTGAATCAATCCAAAATTCTACATTTTCATTCTTTCTTTGTATTGTATAGATTTTATAACCTTCAGAAAACTACAAAAAAATTAGAAAAATCATAAAAGATATCTGCTCTGGGACTCATTCGCCACCTTGGGCGAATCAGTCCCTCTGTAGTTTCTAAGCATAATTTCCATATTTTCATTTATCTCAGTTTATTTTTTTGTTTTCTACAATTTCTTTTCTATTACAGTTTAGTTGTTTTTGTTTTCATTAGCATAAGTTTCACTTCTTTTCATGGAATTCATGGATGGTTTTAGATCTTTGAAATTTTCCTTTTCAATTTTCATTCCTAGCTCTTTTAGATCAGATTCATCAATACATAAAGACACAAAAAATGAAACATCAAACCATTCCTTCAAACACATTATTTAAATTAGAAACAAAATCTCATTGAAGCCTTTTAGTAGTGATGATGTTGACAAGTTAGATGAAGTTCTTCAGGAATTTGTCTCACTCACTTCATCCTCTAATGCTTGTAATGAGAAACCTAAACCCCTTAATAATAAAATCCCCCTCACACCTTTTGCGTGTGATGACTATGATTTTTTAGATGAAGCCCTCCAAGACTTCATCTTGCATAAGCCATCCAATAAGGTTTGTGGTGACCAAATCACAATAACGAACGTTAACACCTCTAGTGCTGCTCTTGAACATCTTAAAACACTTGACGATAATTTACCCTCAAACCTTTTAGTTGTGATGATTTGCATTTGATAGATGAGTCTCTTCAGGATTTCATCTCACCCAACTCATCCACTTTGCGATAAAAAAGTATAGTCTACAAAGAAATAGGACGCTTTGTGGAAAAATGGGACACTTTGCAAACTTTTTTCCAAGAACCATAAATTAACCCATCCATGCATTAAAAATCATTAAATTATTACAAAATCACAAGGAAAAAGTTGCAGAATTGACTTACCTCATGATATAGCTTGCTACGTGCCACCTGCTCACGAAGATCATCTAGCCATGAAGGTGTGTAATCTTGTTTGGTCGGCATGTTCCTCTCTCAGTCATCACTCTCAAGCTACAAGAAGGTAAAATGAATAGTAAGTAACAAGTTAATTTCATCTACTTCTTTTAATCTCTTTTCATCTCTTTTTAGTTTTATGCACTAACATAAGGTTATTATCTTTTTAAGAACACGTAACATAGATATTCTTCAAATCACCATAATGGGAGCGAGGGTAATATATTTTCAGTGTCGTTTCATGCATTGGAATCATGATTTTGTACTCGACATCATCATTTGTCTATTGTTACATGGCATGGTACTTGGAAACATCCTATGATACGATGTTTCTTATTCAACATGGCTAGATTTCTACCTTGATTCCACCTCTATAAAGAAAGCAATATCAAAGGGGGAATACATCTACTATCAAATTGGATTCCTAGGAGTTAGATAAAAGGATTTTTGGATAATTAATGGATGTGTGTTGCAGGATGTGGTTCCTAATGTTGTGGTTGTGCAAATAACTACACCGAGGGCTTCATTCTCCCATATTTTGAATGAGTGTCCTTTTAGGTAATAAGGTGCATCGTTTAGAGTCCTTTAGCTTACATATGCACATAGATTCATATGGGTGCTAAATTTGGAGCTAAATGTGCCATAGAAAATTGGACCCTCTTGATAAAAGAGACAATTTCACACATAATTGGACCTACTTTTGAGTCCCTCCACATCATTTAGCCTCGAAAACAACATTTGTACACCCATTAGACCCATTAATTTTGGTCTAGAGGCTCGTTTTACCTAAGAAATCACATAAAACCTGACAAACAACATTTAATTATCTCATACCCCAAAAACCCACCTTCAAAAAGTAGTAGTGGGTCCCATTTGCCACCTTGGGCGATTGAGTCCCCTCTAGTGAGACCCATTTCCCAATGGTGGTGAATGAGTCCCCTTTGAGGGAAAATTCAATTTTGAGTGGGAATTGGATTAATTTAACTTAAATTTCTAGTGAATGCCTGCCTCTTAGGTGTAAATAACATAAAAATAAGGTGTTCTTGCCTAGAAATACACATTTTAGGTCATTTTTCACT
Organism: Sequoia sempervirens; assembly: GCA_007258455.2. Taxonomy (NCBI): domain Eukaryota; kingdom Viridiplantae; phylum Streptophyta; class Pinopsida; order Cupressales; family Cupressaceae; genus Sequoia; species Sequoia sempervirens. The sequence continues at coordinate 458,039,086 of VDFB02105785.1, forward strand.
TTCTTTTTTATCATTTTCAAGAGGAATTCCATAAGTCAAGTCTTCTACAACAAGTCTTATTAGCAAAATTTGAAGTTTTAGGGCAGAAAACTAAGGTTTTTGTAGGTCTTGCAGCTCACTCTCTTGGTCAAGAATTCAACATTGCAAATGGTTGATGATGGATGCCTATGGTGAATCATGAAGAAATCTAGGGTGAGGAAGTGAAACTAGCCACTAAATCACACCTAAGGACTTGGTTTCATATTGATTCCATCTTCCATTTTCACTCTATCTTCATATTATTTTTTGCATTTTGTTTGTTTATCATTTGCATGTCATTTCATTCCTAATTTTCATGTGTTGTAAGGTTTCTAGGGTTGAGATATTACATCATATGAATCATCTTTGCATTTCTTATTCTAGATCAATAGAATAGGGTTTTTGTTATGATTCATACTTTCCTAGTCTTTGACACATCTAATGCTAGGGTTTTATGCATATTTTTCTCCATTCAAGGTTTAATTACCCAACTAGAGGTTTAACCAAGGAAAACCTCCCATTAGACAAATAATTTTAAGTTGTTTTGTAGGAATTTTTTGAGATCCGAAGTCAGGTTTTTGTCAGAAATTGTTGTCCAGGTGTCAAGGTACGAAACAAAAATTTAAAGTTGCAAAAATTCCAAAGTGGATTGATTCACCATATATGGAAAATGAGTCCCTCCTAAGGTGCAGATTTGAGTTAGATGCAAATCTAGTATCCTGAATAACAAAAAACAATTTATGTGCAAAGAAGTCCTGACCTGGGACTGATTCACCCAGGGTGGCAAATAAGTCCCAGTCAACTCAAATTCAGTTTCCATCAATTTTCTAGATTCTTTTCCAATCTTCCTCAGTTTCCCAGGTACACACATTTTGAAATTCAACATTCTATTTAGTTTAATTTGCATTTTTGTTCATCCTTTGAAGCTTTTTGTAAACAACACTATGTATTCAAACATAGCATAGATCTTAGTTTTTCTTTCATAATCAATCATATAAATCACTTAATTTGCATTTAGTTTACTTCACTTAGCTTAGAAAACATCACACATAACATTATTTGAATGGACCCTTAGCATTTTTTAGCCCTATCTCTCTCCTTTTAGGTGAAAAACCCGAGAAGAGCTAGAGAAGTACATATGAACCAAAAATTGATGGTTCACTCTATTAAAGGCCAAGAAAAATAAACAAAAATAAAGGATCAAGCACAACCAATTCAACGTGATATGAGGTGGTGGTTGTTTTTCCATAACAAGTGTTGCTCACTCTAGGGTAGTGGAACCTCATTCTATCCACTAGGTGAGTTGTGCCAAAATATGTGTATGCTCACTCTAGGGTAGTTGAACCTCAGTTTGTCCACTAGTTGAGTTGCCCCAATGAGGTAGTTTAGTGAGAAATTCATGCAAGTCTGTTGGATTCCTAGCATATAATGTGAAATTCATGCCAATGTATCGACTTCCCATCATACTAATCATACAAAAGTTATCCTCCTAATAAATTTAATAAGGCAACACAATGAAAATTCTTTTTGTAAATGTCATGTAAAAAATTTGTAACAGTGGATTTTGCTTTATTCATGTGTAATGATCTTCCTCTTAGGGAGCATTGTTGCTAATGTCTCCAAGAGAGGACAATAAAAAGTGTTAGATCATCACCCATGGGATGCCTCATTCTCATCATGCCATGATAGTTGATCATACACTCTTAGACAACATCAAACCCAATGACACCACCAAGAAGAGGATGCATCACAAGAAAAAAGAAAAGTCACTCCATTAAGTTTTTCCAAAAGAAGTCATCTATGTATACCCCCACTTTAAAGTGGTTGATACACCATCACTTTAAGAAATTTCTTTAAAGTAGCCAATGTTTTTTATTCTAAGACATGAGAAATTTCCTCGGAAAACCATATGCCAAGTCATATGTTTCCAAAGAAAGTTGCACTGTGAAATAGGAAGGGTTTCCCCCACAAATACATAAGGTATCTATGGATTTGGGTTCAGTATGTTTGTGCTACAATGTTGTCATAGAGCATGGAATTGTCATCATTCCCCAAATACTCATTAAACTAGAAGAATTAGACAAAGAGAGCGAAAACAAAGAAAAATCCTTTCGAGTCAACATGGAAGAAACATGAATGTCTTGATGCTTACATCATCCCCAAAAGGAAAACACAAGAAAAAAAGTGAAAGAAAAAGCTTGTGGGTCAACATGGAAGAGACATGAATGTCTCAATGCCCTGCGTCATCCCCAAAAGGAAATCACAAGACAAATGAAAAATCTTTTGGGTCAACATAGAAGAGACATAAACGTACTGATTCCTTACATCATCCCCAAAAGGAAAACACAAGACAAAATGGAAAATGATTATGAAATAGAGAAGAATGAAGGTATATATAGAGGATACACAAAAGAGAGAGGATACATCAAACAAAGTGTCACGAGGGATCACATTATGCACATGCAATCACATAAAAAGAAAAGAAATGAGAAATAAAAAGACTAGTAAGGCACATGTGAGTCAACCTAAAGCAGGTCATCAACCTCCCAATCTCATTTGGTATAAATAGGAGCTGGGAAATTAGCCAAAAGGACAATGACAATGCATTACTAGGACAAAGCTATCAAATTCTTTCCCCCACTGTGTGCAAGGTAAGAATGAGCTGAGGATGGATGACGATGGTATGATGCTCCTTGCAAAATGGAAATGATTTGCAATTAATTTAAAGATGCAATAGTAAGTATCCTATGATCCTACAACTATTGCATGGAAAGGAGCAACAACTGTTGTTATTGTTTATAATGAGTAGGCTAAGTATCAACTTGATGCCTATCTAAGGATATGTTTCCACATGTAGTATCTATCAGTTTATGATGTGTTGGAACCTTCAAGTTTTGGAAAAATTTGAAGGTGCCATGTCAAAAATTTACATACAACACTCAGAAACTCAGTTGAAATTTTTTCTTAAGTGGCTCACTTTGAAAAATCACAAAATGAAATCAATGCAATTTCAAGCAAAATAACCTTGCAAACATGTTCATCTAACATATGTGATTGTGCACACTAATTTTTAGCTTCAAATGATCTTATTTAATAAAGTTTCAAAATGCCAAGATAAAGGGTTCTGCGAAGGTTTGTTGTTTACACATTGCTAAATCTATTAAAATAGGGAAACTTTGGAGGAAATGATTAAGCAACTGGAAGAGTTTTATGCCAAACCGATTGGTGCATTTAAATTTCTAGAACAAAGTCTACCTCCATGCCCATTTTTAGGGAATTTGGACAAAATATGGTATTTTTTCAAAACAAATTCCAAATGGGTTTTACTCAATTTTGAAAAACTGCATTTCCAGAAAATTGTCACAAAAGGTCAAATTGGAGGCTTGATATTTTACAAACAGAGAAAATTGATGAAAATCCACTTTTCACACATACTCATGAATACAAAATGAACCAATCACCCAAGTTATAGCTTCACACAAAGTGATTTGACATTTTTACAAAATTGCAAATTAGTGAGTTTCAGTTAAATTTGACAAAGACAATTTTTCAAAAAATGCCAAGTTAGCAATTTTGAACATGAACAGTTTTAAATTCTTACAAGTTCATACCATACCATTTTATGAGCACATCCCCTACCCTCAAATAACATACTAGTGAATTTGCATGGCTTTTGGAGGCATGATAGTCAAAATAGTAAAAGGGGAAGTATACATATGACCTTGTAAGTTGGCATAAATGGTGGTGATTATTAAAAGAGGATGAAATTAATTCAGTAAGAAATGAATTGAAGTAACCATGAGATGGAAACTCACATCTTGACATGAACATGCAAATACCCTATGGCTCGCATTTTCACAGCAAAGCATATTTAAATATCACCAACACAAATACAAGTGCAACTACAAGGCATGAAAAGGTGGATGTTTATTGATTACACCACATGTGGAAGAATTTTATGTGGGAAAATACTTATTTCAAACACCATTCTTCTACTTGGTCAACTCAGTATACTTAAAGACATTAAATTTCAAAGTTTCAACTGCAAGAAAATGGTCGAAGTAAATACATCAATGAAAAGGGATTTTATTGAGAGGCAGAAAGAAAGTAGTGATCGTTTTCTCCATGGTTGGGAAACTTGCATTAATATCATGTAAGATACAGCAAAATAAAATAAGTCTTGAATCAATTATCACTACAACTAAGAGGAAGGCTTTGAGAAACAATGGGGTCAATACACAATGTCTTCACAAAATCTTTAAATCATTACATGAAGCAATGTAAAAGGCATCCTATTTGGCATGATATGGAAGCAAAAAAGGCATGAACTGTCATTTCATGGAAAGGAGGGGTAAAAGTGTTGGAGGACTCAAAACCATATTGCTTCTATACCCAAAACTATGACTTCCAAGCTTGAGGTTCCCCCTCCAAAATAGGACCAATGGATGATTCAAGTCTTCTGATGAATTGAAGTGATAATTGGTTCCCTAAATATTTGAAAAGAAGGTACTTCTAATAGATGAATTGCATAAATCAAAGAATTCATCCTCATTCATAACATATATCAAAGAATTGATTCCATAGAGAGCTCGTGTACACTGAAAAGGGGAATTGGATCTATTGGAATGCAATATTCTATTGATGAAAATTAACGCTGCCTCCTACTCTTGATATCATCTTCACTTCATTTATCAGATTTCTAATGGGGATTGGAGATAAGAAATAGGATTCATGATAACATAGCGTTGGCCAAAACTGAAGTAGAGATCAAGCATTTTGAACATACACCTATAAAAGCTTGATTGATAAAGAATTATTTTGAAATGGAAGGTGTAAACTTAAGAATAAAACCCCCACTAAATATGAAGGATATGAATGCTAGGTGTGGAGGCTTGAATGCCATTTTTCTAAATGCAGATCAGACTGAGCTTTGGAACCGGAAAACATAAAGAGGAATGTGATGCTTGGTATCGAGAGAACTACCTTTACAAGGCTGATAAAAGTTTGATGCTTAGTTTCACAACAATTGAGGTTATTGCTAGTGATAGCTATGGGAATGATAGAAAGAGGTATGGGAGGATCTAATGATTTTATGGTGCAAGGTAAGTGAACGGGGTCTCTCATCGATCAAAGAATTTTGTGGTTTTTGAAGCAAACTTAGGGCATAGATTTAAACCCAACTGTGGAGCATTAACAACTATGTAGTCCTGAAATGCAAAGAGTGCATCTAGAACATAAAAAAGACATTGAAATACAGGGTGCGCGATAGAATGATGAAGTTTTTCTCTCACAAATAAAGCCATCGAAGATTAGGGTAAGACTCTTGTGGAAAGGCGTCAGTCAATGAGGAGACCTATGGAGTCAGTTTAGAAGTATATGCAGGGGGTAATGATAGCTTCCTACATTAATACAATGAAACCCTAGAATACAGTGAAGCAAAATGCATCGATGAGACATATACAGGGTATGTGCAGGATCATGATGGGCCAAAAAATGGCAATATGATGGATATTTGTAGGTTATGTGGCTGACGAATCTTTTTTACCCAAAATTGATGAAACGAAAAGGGTTTTTAAAGGAGATTCTTAGCTTTCCACCAATATGAATTATTCTTTACTTTGAATTTAATAAATAATTATTATTCATTTTCTATTTGAATTACGACTAAAGCCCTGATTGATAGGATGATTGAAAAACATCTATAGCTTTCAAATATTATCACATTTTTTGAATCCGAAACATGCGTTGCATTCTATGCTTTGCATACTATAGGATTAAAAAAAAAATATTGAATTTCATGAAGTTTTGACCAAGTGAAGCTGGTCATACATACAAGTTTTTATATTTTTTTAAAGTTGTAATAAAAAATTCATAATTAATTATTTCCATACAAAAAAATTACAAAAAAATACGCATCACATCCAAACATGAGTCCTCTACTTATATCTAAAATCTTATAAAAAAATACTATCATTTTATTATGGTTAAGGTGGTTAGACAAACACCTACTTATTTTTTCCTTGAAATTTAAGTACTACTCCATTGAAATTTCAAATTTTCACCTAATAGATTTTTTTCTTTTTAAAATAAGTCTAGTAGTTTAGAAACTACATTCAAGTTTCTATAGATTCTATTTTTACATATTTTTGAAATAATATAGATAACTTATTCAAATTTTTATGTCAAGTTGCCTAACTCTGATTATTTTGAATTTTTTGCAACTTAAGGGCCTATTTTTTCCATGATGATCCTGCACATTCCCTACAATCAGAGTGAGATCTTTGGATCCCTCTTATAGGGAAAGTCATACCAATGAAGGAAACTTCAGAGAGACATATCACTATTGGAAAGAAAGAATAAAGTCTCTTCATGTCACACCAAAGATATGAGAAACTGATATGAATATTAAGATGAGTGCTATTAATGCAATGTGTATAAAAGAAAAGGTTTAAATATGAAAGTGTGGGATTAATCTAAAATAAATATTTATTGAATTTCACAAGAGGACAAAGCTTGAAAAATTATTCGGTAGAATATAAAGGATAAGTTTATCAAGGAGGAGTTTCTTCAAGTAAAAATATAAATCATTGCAAAAGCATAAAAGCTATTTTTGGGAAAATATATTTTTACTAAGGATGTAAAATATAGAAAAAGGTATGAAAATACTTTTATCCACGAAGTTCACTATGTGGGTAATTATTTTTACCCAAAATATTTATTAATGAAATGTGAAAATTTCCAGTAAAGGAGCATTACCGAAATTAATTTTTCACGAAGATGTAAAGATGGAGGTTAAAGTTAAATATTTAATTTTCCAGAAGGAAATTAATTAAATATTTTATTCATTGAAGATAACTGAAGAGTTGCATTGTATGGATATATGAAGGGTCATAACCCTAAGAAATGTATATATGTAAGAGGAAGTTAAATCATCAAGGGATTATATAGTCGGATAGGAGAAATATACAATAGATAATTTGCAATGATGTTTTCATCTAAAAGGACTCAAATGCATGTATTAATTTTGATGAAGTTAATGAAGATATCTAAAATTGTGGCCTAATATTGGTATCAGTTGTTTGTTCGAATTATACAGTTATTTGGTTGTCTCCATTTTGATACTTTTCTTCTATTTAAATTGATATATCAAGCATACATTTAGTTTATCGATACACATGTGTTGTACTTGTGTGATGTGATTATTTGGTTCTTTCAAGAAAAGATAAATCCTTCTAATCAATCATAGTAACTAGGGAGTATTAATTGGATTAGTAAGAATAACCACATAACTAGGGTTGTCATTCTGTCTCAAGTAGAGTTTTTCAACCATTTATTTGCACATTTATACAAGTTATAAACTACATTTGTGTGCCAAATAGTCTGAATTATTGCCATCATAGGTTACACTTTTCTAGATCTTCATTAGACTCCATATACCCAATAAGGCATTGATCTCACATATTAGTTCATCCATATTTTTTTTTTACCTCTGTTAACTTAACATATTTCTTAATATTACTCATACAATTTATGTTAGATTAGGATTATATTTGTTCACTGTAAGATTGCCTTTGTGGATAGATTACTGTAAAAAAATCACATCACTTAAGTCTGCTCAGTTCACATAGGTAGACCCACCTAGGTTTAGCAGCACCTTAAGAGAAGAAGGTCTAAATCATTTGGCCTTATATGTTACCTTGAAACATACCAAGAGTTTGGCAACCTCTTGATGTATCGTGCCTACGTTTTTGAGAGCTAACAGGATGCACCAAAGTTAAACTTCTCTTGGAAGAATATTTTGTAGTATTGTTGCTATTAAGTGAAGGCTTGTTTGATTATTCTATTTCTATCAAAGGACGATAACCAAGACCATGAATCATTTCTTACATGTTAGGTTCTATAGGGACATGAATACCTTTTTCTCTAGCATCACATCCTTTTCCACTATACCAAACTTTTTTACAACTTTGGGGTTTATGATTTGTCTTGATTGTATAAACCTTGTTATATATGTAAGTAATGTCATTGTAACTTGGTTGTTGTGAAACATTATCAAGATTCCTTTTAGGTTGTTCTAAGATAACCTTGGGTTATTGTGAGGGTGGATGAATGATAATTTGAGGCTTAGGTGGATCAATAATTAGAGGACTCGAAGGAGCTCTAATGTTCATAACCTCAACACACTTGTCCTTATTTTCATGATCTCTTATTGAAGGGGAGTCTAATGTCACTTCATCATCTTTGTCTAAGGAAGTCACATCACTATTTTTTGAAAGACGTGTAAATTTTCTCATTTTCTTCCTCCATGATATCTTCCCTAGTAGGAGAGTTTTTAGGAGAGCAACAAACTAGATGTTCATGACATTCATTGTTTGGTTCTTCTAAAATATCTTCATCACAAGTAAGGGAGTGATCAATGGTTGAATTTTCTTGCTTTTCAATTATGGTACTATCTTTTTCAATGATATTTTCCCTAGGGGAAGAGAGGAAAATAGGAATTTCACAACCCTCATCAATTGGATCTTCTAACACAAAAGTATCTTCATCATAACTAGGAGAGATATTAGGAGAAGACCAAATTTGATTGTTGTGATTTCCCATGATTTCATCCTTGTTTTCTAAGGTCTGATTCCCTTGTGTCACAATATCTCCCCTATTGGGGGAGCTTTTAAGAAATTCATCACATTCCATGATTAGATTTTGTAAAGTAGCTTCATCACAAATAAGGGAGGCCTCAAGAGATGGAAAAATATGAGTTTCATGATCACCAATGTTTGGAGGTTTTTGTTCAAATAGATCTTCCCAAATGGTAGGGGCATTAGGGAAGGGAGAAGCAAGATTCTCATGACTATCAATGATTGTATCTTCTAACACCAAACTATCTTCTTCGTATGTAGAAGAGATATTAGGAGAAGGATAAATTTGATTTTCATAGTTAGGTACAACTACATCCCAACATCCTATAATTTCTTGCCAAGTAGGAGAGGTAGGGTTGACATCACTCTAATTCATTGTATCTCTTAACACCAACATGTCCTCATGGTTGCCTATGATTGTGTCCAATTTTTTTAAAGCATTCTTACAAGTAGGGGAGGTGTTGGGAGATAAATGTAGACTAGGTAAAGTAGTTTCAATGATCCCATTGTTTTGTTTCATAATATCTTCCCAAGGAGAAGGACAAACAAGATCTTCATGATTCTCTATGATTTTATCTTCTTTCACCGAGATACTTTCATCACTAAAAGGAGAGGTATCAGTAGAAGAACAACTATGATCGTCATCAATGTCCATGTTTTAATCTTCTTCTATCACATCATTCCCACAAATAGGATGGATAAGAGGAGGTGTAAGTTGAAGAAAAGAATCAACATTTTCATTCTCTTGTGCTCAGAGACTCCCATAAGTAGGAAATGTATAACAAACATGCTAATTGACTAACCTTCTCTTTGCAAACTTGGAAAGGATAGATCCCAAAATTTGTGAAAAGTAATCTATGAAAACTTCAAATGGAAAGATACTAAAAAATGAAATATATGAATGCAATTTTGAACTTTTAACAATGCACTAAAATGAAGCAATTTTAAGCTAAATGCAAAGAAACTGATAAAACAACAAATCAAGAAATCAAAACAGAAAGATGAATGCACCAAAAAGAAGCTACATTAGGGGAAATTCACCTAAAAAATGGGCCTCCTAAGGATGACATCATTAGCTTTTTAAGTTATCAAAAATTAACTAAAAGATGACATCAACTTGTACGGTGACATCATCCAAAATAAAAATAAATTATTTATTTTATAAAATAAAAATTTCTAAAATCTTATGAATTAACTCATGATGGTTAATTTAACTCTACATATCATATTCTATCTCATTCATCTTTCTAAATATAATATATATATATATATATATATATATATATATATATATATATATATATATATATATATATATATATATATATATATATATATATATATATATATATATATATATATATATTAATATTTTTAAGTTCTATTAAGTTCTATTATAGAAATTTTTATATTTTCAAAAACATCATAAATCTAAGTATATTTAAAACTAGTATATTTATATTTTAAAAAGTATATCTAAATATGGCAGAGTTCTCAAGTTTTTTCCATACTTTTTGTTTTCCTTAGTTTTTCTAATTTAAAATTTAAAAAAAAAAAATTCCACTTTCAATTTTTTTTTCCATTAGTTTCATAATTTTTCTAATTTTCTCCACTTTTTTGTTTCAACCATTTCTAATTTCTTTTATAGTTTTTATTTTTTATTTTTTATTTTTTTATTTTTTTCTATATATTTATACAAAAAAAATGAGTGCTCTCATCTCCACCTATAGAATGCCTATTGACATAATTATTAAACTTGTTATAAACATATTTAAAATAATAAATCTAAATCTATAATATGAAATTTGATTTAATATATAAAATAAAATATACTTTACCACTATTTACGTTGAGAGGTGCTCTACAATATTTGTGTAAAATATATAGCAAAAATAAAATAAAGAACAAAACAAAAAAAAAGGAAAAAAAACCAAAATGAATTAAAAATTGTTCTCACAAAAATGATGAACCAAATAAATTGGAATAAGTTTAAAAAAAAAAATAAATTGGAAAAATAAAATAAAAACCAAAAACAAATTGAAACTGTTGGAAGGAGAAAAAGTTGGAGAAAATCATGAAACTATGGAAAAAATAATTAGAAAAATTAAAAATTAAAACCAAAAAAAATTGCAAAGGAAAGAAAATGAGAAAATCAAAGAGACTATGGAAAAAAAAGATATCCCTCATCATACTTTTTTAAATATAAATATACTATTATAAAACCTATAAATGTGTTTATTTAAATAAACGTACATAACATAATAAATCTAGATCTATAAAATCATATATATAGAATAAAATACTAAGTAAAAAATAAAATATCTAAAGTTACTTTTACTTTGCCACTTTTTAAATAAAAACAAATAATTTAAAAAAACAAATAATCAAGAAAAGAAAGTGAACTTAACTTTTTTAATAAATTATAATAGAAATATAAGTTACCAAACTTGAGTTTAAGAGTTTTTAAATAAAAAATAAATAATGAAGAAAGCGAACTTGAGTTTTTGATAAATTATAATAGAAATATATGTTACCACTTTTAAGAAATCATGGACTTCAATTTTTTAAGGAATTATAATAGAAACGTGTGTCCTCACTTAACTCATGTAGTTAAGTAATTTATATTTTTTATATTTAAATAATTTATATTATATGAGATAATTTTTTCTTTTTCAAAGTTCCTTAGGAGGCCCATTTTTTATGTAAATTTCCCCTAATGAAAATTGAGATTTCAATGTCTTGAAAATGAATATCTATAGCTAATAGGGACTCATTCACTAGTAAGGGTGAATGGGTCCTAGTTAGGTCTTTTTGTGATCTTTCTATGGATTTCAAAGTCAATTTTAATGTCTTTTCAAATGCCAGAAGCTTTAAGTCAGACTTGATCAAGGACCTATTCACCAGTAAGGGTGAATGGGTCCTAGTAAGGTCTTTTAAAACTATTTTTTCATGGTTTGCAAGATTTTAGATATATCTTTCAGTTCTAGGTTGTAGACAGTAAAATGCATCTTCAAATTTTTCAGAAATGGAATACAAAAATGCAATAGAAAGATTAAACACAAGACCTAAATGATATTTTGTTTTGATTTTCAAATTCAATTGAATGAGATCTGAATGAGATGCAAAATAGCTAAATTTTTTTTGTAATTTTCAGATTTAGGATGTGCAAAAAAATACAAGTACAAACCCATATGATATGCAATATTTTAATGCAAAACAAGTGTAACACAGGACAAAAGGAGGGTGCAATAATGGTACCACTCATCTCCCACAAACACATAATAATGTCCTAGGATTTCTAATTGGATTGAATATCAACCTCACAAGGTTAGTTAGTTAACAACAAGGAAGATCTAGGAGGGGGATTTTTTCATCTTTTAGGGGTTCACCACCAAGCAAATTCTTGGAAATGACAATCAAGCATTCAACTCATAAAATCTAACAATACAAGCAAAATGAGGGATGAAAATAATGAAAATATGCAATAGGGAGTTAGGAGGTAGGTACCTAGGAAGTATGGAGATGTTCTGAGGATTCTGGAAATGCAAAGAAGCTGTGAAAATATGCCAGGAGGAAAAAGATGCCTTTATTGTTGTCTTAGTCTTGCTATTGTTTTTTAGGGTAGATGGAGAATCTTCGAATGTCAAAATCGGATCTAGAAGATTTTTTGAAAAATGACCTCAACAAGACTAAGAATCCTTTACTATTGTCTTAGTCCCGATCTGAATTTTTGAAGTTTCTGAGTGTGGACTTAAGGATTTATGTTTGCTCTTCCTTCCTCTCTGATCTCAGGTTCTAAAACCTTCATATTTGTCTTGTAGGTGAGTTTTTGTGAAGATGACAACTTTGCAATGTCACTTTGCAACTTTTCACTCCAAATGATCTTCAATTCTTCAACCTAGATCTACAAATACAAACACACAAGAGAGGAAAAACTTTTTGATTGTTAGTGAATGAGGGATTACCTTTGTCCAACCCCTTGTAGGTAATTAAACGAAATGATGAAATGAAGCATGAAACATGAAATATGTAAATGATATCAGCTTGGATGATTTCTTGCAAAGCAAATCTGCAATCTACCATGTAGTGGCCTTGAAGAATGTAGACCTTGGATCATTGGATATGATGTGAACAATAGTTTCAAATATATCTTCAATGCTAAATCCACAATCTTGGCTGAAAAACATGAATGGATGCACTAAACCCTTAACATGATGCTTGAATCTTGATGATGGCTCTAAGTACTTGATGAATTGCTCTTGAATGCATAAGCTTTCCTTAGGAATGAATACTTGAATGCTTGTTATAAAAAATGAGTGGATGAACCTTGTATTTATACTTATTCATTCTTAATATCCTGAAATTATACCACAAAAAGTTAACATAGCAATTCATTAAATAAATGAGGCTAAATCACGATAGAATTTGAAATTAAATCTTGAAAATAAGCCAAGGAGGACTAAGACACCCTAGGTGACATCTTAGTCCCAAGGATCAAATCTCGAGGTACAGACTCTAAAAAGGACCTTTTTAGGTACATTCAAAATTAGGGTCCCAAAAGCCACGGAGAACAAAGACACCCTAGGTGGTGTTCTAGTCCCAATTCACAAATCAAGGACACAAAAAAAATCATTAAATGATTATTTATCTTTTGATGTTTTTTGGGATTAGCCATAAAAAAATATATTTTATTCATCTTGTGGATGAAAAATAGGACCAATTAAACCATAAAGAATCATAAATAAAGCAAGACAGGCCCAAACAAGTGTGAAAATGCAAGGGTGTGCATTTTACTACACTACATTTATCCCCCACTTTAGTGAGAGGATGAGCTTTCTTCAAACTCCACTAAAGTAGTCAACCATGTAATCAAGAGGAGTTCCAATGTACAACTACTTGTAAGATAGGATGACAATAATCAAGAGTGATGATCAAGCCCCCAGGATTAAGATCCTATGGAAAACCAACATAGGGAAAAAGGAACAAATATGTGGATGATATAGGAAGCCATAACTAGATCACAAGTATACACCATCAAAGACAAAAAAAGGAAAAAGGAAAATGAAAAATTCAATAGATCCAACTTCGACTAGCCATCCAATGCAGTGGACTGGGTCTAGGCTACTTGTCCAAAAAGGTTTACAAGTGGAACACATTGTCCACTATGCAAACAAAATGCATGCTTACAAGGGCTAGTGAAGCTAGGTGTCCACTAGGTGAACTCCAAGAGGTCAAAATTAAATTCATACCCCCATCACTATGATAAGGACAAAAAAAATGCACTCTCATAAGGGCTAGTGAAGCTAGTTGTTCACTAGGTGAGCCCCAGGGGACCATATCAAATCCATACCTCCACGACTTTAATAAGGTACAAAAAATCAATGTAACAAGAAAGAGAGAGGTTCAAAGGGATTTTTCTTAGTTCATGCAAGGTCTCATCTTAGGGAACATTGTGCTTAATGTTTCCAAGAGAGGACAAGTCAAAGAAATATCATACTCTTGGAGGAAATCAAAGCCAATGCCACCACAAAGAAAGGTCCATGCATCCCAAGAAGAAATAAAATTGCACAAAGAAACATGAGTGTCGATGTATGCCCCTAGTTTAAAGTGGTATATAACACCACTGCTATGAGAAATTGCTTTAAAGTAGAAGAATACATGAGAGCTTATTCGGAAAGCCCAATGCGAATTCATATGTTTCCAATAAGGTACTTCATGCAATAGGATGGAAGGGTTGCTTAGTACATCACATGCGAGATAACTTAAGGCATGTCATCCACATCCTAACCTTGCTCTTATATGTACATGAAAGGTGATCAACTAGCCAAAAGAGACAATGACAAGTGACATATGAGGAAAAGGCTATCTAACCCCATGCCCCCACTTAGTGTAGGACAAGGGTGAGCCAAATAGGATGAAAATGCATATTAGTTAGATGAATTAGGTGCTTCAACACAAGGAAGAGCACCACATTCCTTGAGATATTAAATTTTCTTACTTGAAGCCTTACATTCATTAGTAGCGTGAACATGAACTCTATGATATGTGAAAAATGAACTCTTGTATTAGAATTTCTTTCATGTTCTTGGAGGGAGAGAAATTAAATGATCTTGGAAGTCTTGTCAAGATACTCTCTTGGTCAAAAGTGGAGGATCATGTTGCTTTATTTTGCAAGAAAGATATCTCTTTCTTAGTACAAGATGTCATACTTTCACAAGGCTCTTTATATTGTGAGATTTTGTTCTTTCCTTTGTTGGAGGGTGTAAAATCTAACAAATTCAAATTGTAAGTGTTTTGTGTGATGAAATTTGCATTAAGTGAGGATTTCTTTATTTGTTTCATTTCTTGCAAAGGATAACAATCAAGACCACTAGTGTCTATCATTTCAAGATGCACCACTATTAAAGTCGGCTTAGAATGATGTTTTGTGATAGTGTTGATATTAAGTGAAAGCTTGTGTGTGTCTTGTAAGGGACAAAAACCAAGACCTCTCGTATTTTCTTGCATGTGAGGTTCTATAGGGCCACGAATACCTTGTTCTCTAGCACCACATCCTTTTCCACTATATCCAAGTTTTTTCATAAGCTTGTAACCTTTTCTGTGAACCTTTTTCATTTCTTTAATATTTGGTGGTTGTTGATAGTTAGTTTCTTCGAAGTTTGATGTGTAATTTGTTGTATTTTCTTCTGAAGTGATTGAGGTGGATGCTTGTGAAAGGTCTTCCAAATTTTGTGTTGAAAATATTGCTTTTTCTTTTCCCTTTTCAGAGTCTTTATTGATGATCTTGTATTCTCCCATGAATGTTGGTTCAAAGCTCAATCATCCCACATCATCTAGTGATATCATTGTGAAGGGTTTAGGAAATCTATCCTTTTTTGTTCTTGCATGGGTTCTACTTGTGTAGTTGGTATCAATTTGTTCAAATTATTCTCTTTATTTTTCTAAAGTTGTAAGACACTATAAGGCTCATTATCAATGTCCAATGTGTACACTTTGTTTTTGTAGATGTATTTCATTTTATGATGAAGAGTGGAAGGCACCCCATTCATTGCATGAATCCACGGTCTGCCTAAAAGAAGATTATATGAAAGATCATGAGGCATAACATGGATTAGTGTTTCTAATGTGGCCTTTCTAGCTATAATAGGAAAAGTGATCACACCGAGCATTTTTTTTACTACATTGTCAAATCCCTTAATAGATAAAGAATCAAGTTGAATTTTTTATTTATCCATGCCAAGCCTATCCAAAATAGTCACACTACACAAATTAAGGCCTGATCCATTGTCAGCAAGGGTTTTCTTTATCCCTATGCTTTTATATTGAGCTATTATGATGAAAGCGTCTCTTTTACCATAGGGATAGGAACTTGTTATAAGGAATTTTGAAGCATAATGTGATAGTTAGGAAAATTTTGAATCAAGTCCCAGAGGGATATCTTTGTAGGATTATTCTTAAGTTTTTAAACAAGATCATACTCTTTTCCACTTTGTGAAGGAAAATGAGGGGCACTAGGAAATGGGAGGGATGTTGAAGGTATTTGTCTTGGTTGCAGATCATTCATATTATTGTATGTATGAGAAAATGGTATTGTAACTTAGTTGTTGTGAAACATTGTTCTTAGGTGGTTCAAGGATAAGGACAGGTTTGTTTTGAACTTGTGGTTTTTGAAAGGGTGGATAAAGGATAAGTTTAGGCTCGGGAGAGTACTCCAATGGGTATCTAATGTGCATAACCTCAAAAGTATAATCATTATTTTCATGCTCTTATTGAAGAGGAGTCTAATGTTACTTCATCATCTTCATCTAAGAAATTACTATTGTCAATGCTCTCATTTTCTTC
Organism: Sequoia sempervirens; assembly: GCA_007258455.2. Classification (NCBI taxonomy): domain Eukaryota; kingdom Viridiplantae; phylum Streptophyta; class Pinopsida; order Cupressales; family Cupressaceae; genus Sequoia; species Sequoia sempervirens. The sequence goes on from VDFB02105785.1 coordinate 458,055,582, forward strand.
CACTATTATGTCTTCCCTAGTAGGAGAGTTTCTAGGAGAACTACAAGCAAAATGTTCTTGACATTCAAGGTTGGTTCTTCTAAAATGACTTCAATCGCATGTAAGGGAGTTATCAATGGTTGAATTTTCTTGTTCATCAATAGTGTGGATATTAGGAGAAGTCTCTATTTGATTGTCCTTTCTCTCTAAGGTCTCATTCTCTTGTGCTATACCATCTACCCTAGTAAGAGAGCTTGTAATATGTTCATCCATGGTTAGATTTTGTAAAGTAGATTCATCACAAGTAGGGGAGGCGTCAGGAGTAGGACAACTATTATTTTCATGTTGACCAAATAGATCTTCCCAAATGGTAGGACCATTAGGGAAAGGAGGGGAAATATTCTCATGACACTCGATAGGTGCATCTTCTAATACTAACCTATCCTCTTTGTATCGAGGGGGGATATTAGGAGAAGGAAAATTTTTGTTGTCATGGCTATCCTCTTTCACTAAAACATTATCACAAGCAAGGGATGAATTTAGAATAGGTAAGGTGATGTTTAGAAATGTTTATATTATCTCATCTTCTAGTTTTCTAATTTCTTCCAAAAGGGGCAGGAGGATAGGTACTATCAAGACTCTCAATGCCTATATCTTCTTTCACCAAGATACCTTTGTCTTTAATAGGAGAGGTATCAGGAGAGAACAAGTATGATTGTTATGATTGTCTACACTACCATCCTCACCAATGGGTAATGTAATGATAAGGATTGTGTCAATGGTTTGATCTTGTTAGTTCTCAAAAACATTGGTTAAAAACCACAAGAGGTTTCCAAGCTCTTGAAATGTTTCAAGCTAACGAACAAGGAAAAATTGTGCACTTGAACCTTCTTCTCTTCAGGCGCTGCAAGACCTAGGTGGGTGTACCTATGTAAATGAAGTAGACTTAAACTGTGTGTTCCTTCTTAAGCAATCTATCCAGAATGGAAATTGGGAGTGGAGAGATGTAATCGTAATTTAATTTAAATTGTATAAGCAATATCATGGTGAAATTTAATATGTTCAGTTAATAGATGTGAGGTTTGAAATAAGTTTGATAAAAATGAATGATGAAATGGATAAGACCAATGCCTTGTTGGGTAGATGGAGTCAAATAAAATTCTAAGATAAGTGGCTTGTATTTAGTAGTCACTCTAACTATTTGGCACACTAATATTTCCTTATAACTTGTATAAATGTGTAGGCAAGTGATTGAAAAACTCTACTTATGGATCCAACTGGACCAACCATGTTACTTATAATTTATCAAAAGGATTTAATCTTTACTTAAAAGAACCAATTGAATAAATTATGAAGGAACATAGATAACACCAAATTGGAGACAAATTCACAATCATAATTATATGGCTCTTCTTATTAATACAAATAACACTTCCAGATTAATATGATTGACTAGAAGGATTTTAATTCCTTAGGGGAAACCAACTAATCATATCACACCAGTACAATAAATGTGCATTGATAAACTAAATATATGTACTTGATATATCAATTTAAGTAATAAAGAAGTATTAAAAAGGAGATAACCAGATAATTGAATAATGCCAACAAATAGTTCATACCAAGATTATGCCACAAAATCAAATATCTTTCATTGACTTCTTCAAAATTTTATACATGCATCATGGAATTTTGAAATGTAAGCATTATGATATCCTTTTGTTATCTATCTATCCCTACTCTCCTATTTCTTTCTCCTATATCTCATATAATTTATTTTGGTCCTGGTCTCTCTTATTTATACGAGAGGCAACAAGCTTTAGACCAAAGGACATGTCTTTTGATAACAAAACATAATTTTGAAATTAAACATAACTAAAGAAACTTAATCCTAAATATTTGTATCAATATGTTAATCTCTAAGTAAAAACCTATGGTCACCTAAGACCTATTCAAAGCTTTTACTGTATGATACTTCCTCTTCATGATGTACATGATCAATCTTCTTTAGAGCCCAAATATTTTTCTTACCATTTATTAATTTTCAAGTCACTTGGCCATTTGAATTCCTATGCAGCTGTGAAATTTTTAAGATAACTCTTCCATCTGTTATCTAGGAGGTTTCTGACATCCACCAGGAACTTTGTATATCCATTGTCCAACATGGTGATTCCATTGAGAAAGTATGGAATTTTTTGAGATTGATCTCCCCATCATCATGTATATGTTCCAAGCATTTAGGAATAATTTGATCAAATTATTCTCTCCATTAATCTATATCTTTCAACTAATTGTCATCTTTGAGGATTGATGGGATGAAGAGGTATTTGATGGAGTCAAATGTATTCTTCCTACTTTCCACTTTCTTTCTTATATCCACCAAATACTTATACTCATCGATCAGACCTTTTACCATCTCTTCTGTAGGTTTAAGCCTTGATGGGGCCTCTTGATCCTTGTGTGTAGCTTTGCATAACGTTGTGAATATGTGAAAGGTGTGTTTCCATCTCTTTTGGAGCTCCTAAAGGATGGGGTACTTATTGTTTATCTATTCCAAAGCATTAATCAGATTGTCGAAGTTTTCATTTACCCCATTTTTCTTTATGATATGGTGCTTTACATCCTCCATGTTATGCTTCTTCAACTTATCAATTTCACCTCTAATTTGTTGTATCTATGGGTCCTCTGCCTAGAAAGGTGCATGATAGATAATCAATTTATCTCCTCTCACTATGGTGGCCTATTGCAAATGTTGTTTTAGCTTTACATTTTCAATAAACAACTTGTTCACCTCATCATTCAATAATTTCAATCTCTTCTCATGTTCATTAGTTTTCTCTTCCATATTTTCTACTACATCCGTGGTGAAAATTTTAGAATGCATGGTCATAGTGGAAACTTCTGTAGGAGTTGTTTCTCTCATTTTTCTGACCATAGTTGAACCACTCATTTCCTCCATTACATCCAAGAGTCGAGGCTTCCTTGTACTTTTCTATTTTTTCCATAGAGCAAGTGTTTAGTTAGTAGGGTTATACCCTATTCCTGAGACACCTTCTGAATCAAATTATGCTACCAAAATGTGGTCATCCTGTGCTCTGATATGATCTACAAGAAACATTTCAGACAACTCCATCCCTGGTATAATTATCATATCACTTTTTAATACCATATCTCTTGCTTCTTGGGGGTGACAATAATGCTATCAACATTTAACTCTACAAATGTTTGATCCTGGATCTCAGCTTGCTTCAACTCATCAGCTCCAATAAGATTTATTTTCAACCTTTCATCTTCATTTTAATCTAAAATTCCTTAAATTCATTGGTTTTGATAAAATTATTATCTTCCATGAACCTTAGAGAGGCCACTACACTCGCATCCTCTTGAATTTCATCAGCTCCTTCCTCTGAAAGCCTAGCCTTTAGATCATGAGGTGTTTGAATTCTCTGTTGTTCTACTACCTCCTTTATTTTATTCAGGGATAGGACTACTTTTTCTTCATCATCACTTGAGTCATTTTCAACCAACGACTCAATTTTCTATCTTTTAGCCTATGGTTTATGAGTAGGAGATGGAGGATATGGATGTTTAGGTTATGGGGGTGGTTTTTGTGATGTGTATGCTTCATGTGGTGGTTGGCGAGGTGTGGGAAGTGGGACCAACCCTTCCTCTTGGGAAATTATGTAAAATTCATCAAACTTATTTAGGATCATCTGCATCCTTTTTAGAAGGTTGGGTTCATATACAGAAAACCCTCTAAAACTTGTATCCCTCTCCTTCTTCTAATCCTCCCACTTCATTATTATTATCCACCTTTTCTGGTCTACATTACATCAAAATAATACACCAGATTCCTTATAACATCCTCCTTAGGTTCAAACTCAGGCAAGATGGCCCTCTTTGTCAACAAGGTTCTTCTAATAATGTTGATATGACCTTTTGGTTGACACACTCTCTCTTTTCCTAATTTGAGGGGATAGTTAACCCTTATGAACCTTTACAATTCTTCTAGCATATCAGACCCAATGGCCAACTCCTCAAATATAGTCAAATCAAGCAAAAATGTACCTTTCCTTTGATTTCTCATCAAATCATGCTCCATCCAAAGCATCTACCACATAAACTCCATAAAACATACCCTTGCAAGTAAAAACTTAGGAAAAATATGTGGTGCTTGGTCACATCCATATACTCTAATAATTTTGTGTTGAGGGATAAAAAACTAGTTAGCATAATTATGGGTATAGCTCTGATCTAGCCCATACTGTATAGGTCTCATCACTTTCATAAATGATTCAGGAAATCTTGGTGTTGGGTAACCAAGGATAACTATTAGTCTAACATCAAAATCATCTTGAAATACTAAAAAATCACACTTTTTACATCTACTATCCTAGATGTAACACCAATTTTGCACAATGAGTCTTACTCCACTATCTTGTGTACACAATTTCATTCTGATACAGGATTAAGTGAAATAATAAAGAATATTTCCTAAAAGTAATAGGGGCCTTAGCTTCCCTAACTTGCAACAAGCCCTCATGTATTTGTTCCTCAATTATAGCTACAAAATAAAACTCTACATTTGACCCATAATGTTGAATTATCATGGCCATTCTCATCAATCCTATTGGCATATGCTCCTCTGCATCTATCCCCAAGACTTGACACAAAGCATGATAGCTATTTTTGAAATAAACTTGAAATTCTAAGGCTTGGAAAGGTTCCATTTTATAGGAAGGGATGGGGAGTTTTCTGTTATCATCACTCCTCTTCATGTGTAGGGGGAGTTCATCACTTCGATATGTTCTTCTCAACCTCTTATACTTCTACTCTAGTTTTAGTAAGTTCACCTCTATTACAACTTGTTTATTTAGGTTGAAACACTTTATAATAGCATCTCTTGCTACATCAACTAAGCACCCACCATTTGGAATCCTAACAGTTTTGGTTCGGGCATGGTAGCTACGAGCAAGGCCTTTAATTAGCTCAATATCAATGAAAACATTAGGGACAATCAATTCTAGCCAAATCTAGGGTGCATGGGTTTGATGTCGAAACCTTGTAGTTCATCTTCTGATAGAAGTACCAAGAAAGGTTCCAACCCGACTAAGGTATAATGGGGTCCCTATAGCCTTGAGCTAAGTTTGTGAAAACCTTTTTAGGTCCTTTGTCTACTAAGCCAGGAAACAACGAAAGCAATGAGGATTGCAATGATGATTTACTGGCTTTGGTTTCATCCCTTTTAACTCCTACTTCAATCTTTTTTGGTGTCATTTTATGAAATTCATAGAAAATTATGAGTAAAGCTTACTTGGGAATATAACTTGCTTTGAAGAATTCCCTTCACTCCCACAATTTGAGCTCGTCTGCAACTTGGTTTCAGCTCTTGTGAATGAAAAATCTCAACTTATTACGTGTATTTTAACATCAAGATGCATTTACTCCTAACTCATAAATTTGCACAATTCAAATCTTTGTATCAAGCTCAATTCTATATTTTGATGTTGACTGATGTGATTGGTATGTTTTAAATGACCCAATAGCTTGGTTACTACACTACCTTGTGTCATCTTTTGCTCCCCTATGGTATCACAATGTCTCCTTGGTACCTATCTTCAATGTACTACTCTATTGTGAGTTATTTCTTGACCCCCAAGGTATAGCGGTATAGTGTATATAGTAGTGGTTTCTCTCACGATAGTACTATGAGCTTCTTGGGGATGATTTGCATTAGGAAGGTATGATATGGGTGTTATGAGGAGTGGCTAATGTGATAGTGGTAATGTGGTAAAGGGTAAAAATGACCTTAAAAGGTGATAATGTGATTTATTATGCTAATAGGAGTGGGGATTATGGATTTTAAATGATAAAATACTTAGAATTTTTTCTATGAAAATTTAGGTTCCAACAACGGCTCCAGTTGGGGATGAATGATTTACCAATCATTGCAAGAATCCAGAATATCTCTAGGTGCAAACTAGGTGTCCCATTCATATGATTTTTAGAGGACACAAAAATATGGAATTATGGTGAGGATGGAATGAAGATGGATATGGAGGTCAAAATGACGAAAATGGAAATGATCCTACACTATTGTACATGGAAAGAAACTTTTTTTTTAATGAGGGAATTCTAGGATTTTCCATGTACTAGAAATTCCTAGTCCCCTTTTGATTTCCTAAACTATTGTGCATGGAAAATATATCATTTTAAGACATTTGTCAATAATTGTCCATGCACTGGCAATCCTTAATCCTCTGGTGTTCTTCAAGAAAAGAAGTACTTTAGAAATTTCCCATGTACTTGCAATTCTTGTTCTTCACCTAACATGATTTGCAAATAATAAGAGTCCTTCCCTCCTTTGCTAATGATAACAAAGGGACTTAACCACAAGGATTCAAACTTTCCATGCTTTCCCTTTTCTTGACATATAGTATTCGACATTAGTACCAAATCATTCCCCTCAAATTTTCTATCTTTGGCTCTCTTATCAAAAATATATTTCATTTGTGATTGCAACTTTATATTTTTCTTTTGGGACATTTTCCTTATTTCATCAAGTTCTACAAGCTACTCCATCCTTTCCTCCATTATTTTTGGAATATCTAAGTCTTCTTGGAGGATGAAGTTGTAAACTGGTAAAAGGTTTCTCAATGGCATCCTAGCTTGTGTTCCATACACAAGTTCAAATGGGGACTTTCCAATCGCCTTCTTTGTAGTATTTATATCCACCCATACAACCATTCTCAACTTTGAGTGTCATGCCTTCTTGTTCCCATCTAACATCCTTCTTATGATTTTCAAGACTTTTATTACTGGATTCTGCCTGACCCTTTACTTGCGGGTGGTAAGGGGTGGCATAAGAAACAATAATGTCATATGTGTTGCAGAAATTTTTGAATTCGTCATACCTAAAGCACATCCCATTGTCTATGATCAACCTTAATAGTGTTCCAAATCTAGTTATGATATTCTCCATTAGGAAATTTATTACCACCTTGCTTTTTGCTTGCTTAGTTGGGATTTCCTCCACCCATTTAGTAAAATAATCAGTTGCCACTAATATCCATTTATGTCCTTCACTTGACTTTTCATGTATTTCCCCAACAAAATCAATTCCCCATTGATGGAAACGGGCTTCTACTTGCAAAGGTCTTAGTGATAAGGCTCCTTGATATTTCATCTTTCCTAAAAAGATTTGATAAGCTTCACACCTCCTTACATATTCAAAAGATTCATTGAAAACCTTAGGCCAGTAATAGCCCACCCTGAGGATCTTATGTGTAGTAGTTTTGGCAGAATAATGAACTCCACACACTCCATGCATCTCCCTCAAGACATGTTGTACTATGATTCATCTAGACACAATAATAGCACTCCATCCCTATTTTTCCAAAATAGATCCCCTTCTATGAATACGTACTTGGATCCCTACAAATTTAGAGTTCTCCTCTGACTATTATTCAACTCTTCAGGGCACTTCATGTGTTTGAGATAATATACTATGTTTGTGTACCAAGGAGTATGCTCAATGCTTGCAATTGTACCATCCTCATTTTCCAAATTACAAATTGTGTTAGCTTCAATGTTTGCTTCTTCCATTAGTTTGGCTAGACCCTATCCCCTTACTAACTTGGTAATTTGAATTTCCATATTAAATTCTTGGATCTTATTGATCAATCTACATCTCTTCCCCATCACCTTTTTGTGTATCAAGATATCTTTCACAACTGCGTGTGGTACATATGCAATTAAATTAGCTCCAACTAAATATGGTCTGAAAGCTTTTGTTGCTTTGAACAATGCATAATCTTGTTTCTCCATCATATCATACTTTAATTCTGACCCTTGTAGTGATTTTCTAAAGAAGGATACATGTTTCTCATACCCTTCATCATTCTTTTGTAACATAACAGTTGCTATGGTGTGGAATGAGGAAAACGAAAATATTTTGAAAGGTTTGGAAAAATCAGGAGATTTTAAAATAGGGGCTTCTTTGATGGCTTTCTTGATGGATATAAAAGCTTCTAGGGCTTCTGTAGTCCAATCTATTTTTTCTCCCTTCTTCAACATTTTTGATATAGTTTTAATAATTTTAGAAAAATTTGGAACAAATCTCCTAACAAAGTTAATTTGTCCAAAAAATGATTGAATGGATTTGACAATTTTAGGAGTGGGTATTTTTTCTATGGCTTCTACTCTTTCAAGGTCTATTCTAATTCCTTGTTTTGATACAATATTCCCCAAAAGCTTACCCTCTGTGATAGAAAAGTGACATTTCTTAGGATTAAGACTGATACCATATTCCAAAGCCCTGATAAATATTTTCTCCAAGTGTTCTACATGGTCTTATGCCCTTTTGGAATAAATAGTGAGGTCATTGTGGTACACTACCATTATAGTATTGATTAAATCTGCAAATGCCACATTCATAGCCCTTTGGAAAGTTACCCTAAATTTGTGAGATTGAACATGGAATTCTCACATAGACATATGTCCCCCATGGTATAGTAAAATTTGTTTTATATTGCTCAAACTCTTTAACTTTGATATAACTATACCTAGAAAATCCATCCATCATTGACAACAAATCACATCCTATTACTCTATGCAATACGGCTTCCAGATTTGGGAGAGGGTAATTATCTTTAAGGGAGGGTAACTATCTCTTTTACCAGTCATCCCTGCAACCTTTCTATTTTTTTCAATAGTCAATGCTATTTTTTGAGCTTCAGTTAAATTTCTAAGCTCATATCCTATCCTTGGATCAAATGCTTTTAGATAAATACTTAATGCTACAGGGTTTGTCAATTTGGACCCAGGTGATATCTTATTATGAAATTTGGAGAACCTCTGGTTGAAGTCATAAACTAACTCATTCTGATATTTTTGGATACTTATCAATTCATGCAAGGAAAACTTGGGTGCACATTAATTCCCATACTATTCAAGGAACTGGTCATGAAAATCTTGGATGGAAGCAATAGAAGTTGTTGGTAAACTATTAAAAAAATCTCTAGCCTCTTCAGCTAGTGACATCATAAATAGACTCATCTGTACATCTTCATACTGCATATCCAGATCTTGAATAAAAGCATTAAAATTCCTTAAGTGTTCCTTAGTTGTGACTACACTACTTCCTGTAAATTTTGGAACAAGACCTCTCCAATTGTTGTCAATAGGGTAAGGATATACTTGGAATCCTGCTAAGTCAAATTGTTTGATCATAGTTGTGGAGTGCTATTCAAAGAGGTGGGTTTTCAGGATGTTGATATTGGTATAATGGATTATTGTATTATACACAGGGTGGTGGCATATGTTGTTGGCTAGGGGTTGGCTGAGCATTTGGGTGTTGTGGTGGAATTCTAGGTGGAGCATTTCATAGTTTGTATTGATTCCCAGATGGCTTTTGCAATTCTTTTGGTGGATTTGAAGGTCTTGTATTGTTATTCCTTTTCCTATGAGATGGTGTGTATTTAGGGAGGTTAGCTATCTAAGCATCAAATTGGGCTCTTTGCAGCTTCAAATCTTGGAGTTCTTTTATCACTTGGAGCTTTTGTTCATATTCTACTTTATTTCTTTCCATTTCTTGTCTTTCATATTCCAACTGTGCATTTAATTCTTCCTGAGTCATATTCATAATTTTCTTCAGAGGCTACATTATCAACATGCTCATTCTGATTCCCTTCAACTAATTTCATTTTATGATCATATTCATGTTGTCTCCTAATCTTTTTAGCCTCCAATCCAACCATGAATTCTTCCTCTTTCTTAGGATCTGACTGAAAGAAAGTATTTCTTTTTTCCTCAGAAGTGTGAGGTTCTCCAAATGAGCTATTTTCATTTGTCAATGTATCATAGCAATTATATGTCAAAGTGTAGTTTTGACGTTTTATCCTTATTTTTCATGCAAATTTTTTCAGACGCCTTCTTACCTTTATCATTCTTATGTGCAAGTTTACTATTGTCATTAGGACCTTCTACCATGCATGTTGTAAACTATTGTGATGGTTTGAACTCTAGGTTTTTTTCTTTCTAATATGTACTTTATTTTATCAGTCTTACACTTATTCTTTCAGAGTTGCCACTCACTTTTAGAGAAGTGAGAAAAATTTATAATTTCTTGTTCCGAGTGGTGTCTTATGTAAGGTTTTGACTCTATGATGAAGGTCTAGATTTAGATTTGAGTCCCTAGCAGAGTCATCGATCTATTAGTTCTCAAAAACACTGGTTAAAAACCACAAGAGGTTTCCAAGCTCTTGAAATGTTCCAAGCTAACGAACAAGGCCAAATGGTGCACTTGAACCTTCTTCTCTTCAAGCTCTACCAGACCTAGGAAGGTGTACCTATGTAAATGAAGCAGACTTAAACTGTGTTTCCTTCTTAAGCCATCTATCCATAATGGCAATTGGGAGTGGAGAGATGTAATCCTAATTTGATATAAATTGTATAAGCAATATCAAGGTGAAATTTAATATGTTCAGTTAATAGATGTGAGGTTTGAAATAATCTTGATAAAAATGAATGAAGAAATGTATAAGACTAGTGCCTTGTTGTGTAGATGGAGTCAAATGAAAATCTAAGATAAGTAGCTTGTATTTGGTAGTAACTCTAACTATTTGGCACACTAATATTGGTTTATAACTTGTATAAATGTGTAGGCAAGTGATTGAAAAAATCTACTTATTGATCCAAATAACACAACCAGGTTACTTATAATTTATCAAAAGGATTTAATCTTTACTTGAAAGAACCAATTGAATAAATTATGCAAGAACATAGATAACACCAAATTGGAGACATATTGACAATCCTAATTATATTTCTCTTCTTATTAATCCAAATAACACTTCCAAATTATTGTGATTGACTAGAAGGATTTTAATTCCTTAGGGGAAACCAACTAATCATATCACACAAGTACAAAAAATGTGCATTGATAAACTGAATATATGTACTTAATATATCGATTTAAGTAATAAAGTATTAAAAATGAGACAACTAGATAATTGAATAACACTAACAAATAGTTCATACCAAGATTATTCCACAAAATCAAATATCTTTCATTGACTTCTTCAAAATTTTATACATGCATCATGATATTTTGAAATGTAAGCATTATGATAGCCTTTTGCTATCTGTATATCCCTACTCTCCTATTTCTTTCTCCTATATCTCATTTAATTTCTTTTGGTCCTAGTCTCTCTTATATATACAAGAGGAAACAAGCTTCAAACCAAAGGACATGTCTTTTGATAACAAAACATAATTTTGAAACTAAACATAACTAAAGAAACTTAAACATAAATATTTGTATCAATCTGTTAATCTCTGAGTAAAAACCTGTGGTCACCTAAGACCTATTCAAAGCTTTTCTGTATGATACTTCCTCTTCATGGTCTACATGATCAATCTTCTTCAAAGCCCAAATATTTTTCTTGCCACTTATTGATTGTCGGGTCACTTGGCCATTTGAATTCCTATGCAGCTATAAAATTTGTAAGATGACTCTTCCATATGTTATCCAAGAGGTTTCTAGCATCCACCACAAACTTTGTATCATCCATTGTCCAACATGATGATCCCATCGAGCAAAGTATGGAATTTGTTGAGATTGATCTCCCCATCATCCTGTATATGTGCCAAGCATTTAGGAATCATTTGATCAAATTCTTCTCTCCATTCATCTATATTTTTCAACTGATTTTCATCTTTGAGGATTGATGGGCTAAAGAGGTATTTGACAGAGTCAAATGTATTCTTCCTACATTCCACTTTCTTCCTTATATCCACCAGATACTTATACCCATCGATCACACCTTTTACCATCTCTTGTGTAGGTTTAATCCTTCATGGGGCCTTTGGATCCCTATGTATAGCTTTGCATAATGTGGTCAGTATGTGAAAGGTGGGTTGCCATCTCTTTTGGAGCTCCTCAAGGATGGGGGAGTTAGTGTTTATCTATTGCAAAGGTTTAATCAGATTGCTAAATTTTTCATATAACCCATTTATCTTCTCCTTTAATATCCCAACTCTATGCTCCAATGTCCTCTTTAGAGTCTCTATTATATGATGCTTGACAGCCTTCATTTTATGCTTTTTCAACTTATCAATTTCATCTCTCATTTGTTGTATTTGTGGGTCCTCTACTTGGATAGGTGGATGATAGACAATTAATTCATCTCCTCTCACTATGGTGGCCTAGTCCAGCTATTTTTTAGCTTTACATTTTTAATAAACAACTTTTTCATCTCATCATTTGATAATTTCAATCTCTTCTCATATTCATTAATTTTATTTTCCATATTTTCTACTACATCCTTGGTGAACATTACAGAATGCATGGTCATAGTGGCAGCTTCTATAGGAGTTGTGTCTCTCATTGTTTTGACCATGGTTGATCCCATATTTCCTACACTACATCAAATATTTGAGGCTTCCTTGTACTTTTCTATTTCATCCATAAAGTAAGTGTTTGGGTAGTAGGGTTATACCCCGGTCCTGAGACACCCTCTTTTGAATCAAATTCTACTACCAACATGGGGTCATCCTGTGCTCTGATCTGATCTAGAAGAAACATTTTGGATAGCTCCATCCTTGGTATAATTATCATATCACTTTTCAATACCATCTATCTTTCCTCCTGGGGGGTGACACTAATTCTATCAACATTTAACTCTGCAAATGTTTGAGCCTAGATCTCAGCTTGCTTTGACTCATCAGCTCTAATAAGATTGATTTTCAACCTTTTGTCAAATTGTTTCATCTTCATTTTAATCCAAAATTCCTTAAATTCATTGGTATGGATAAAAATTATCATCTTCCATGAATCTTCGAAATGCCACTATCCTCTCATCTTCTTGAATTTCATTAGATCCTTCCTCTGAAATCCTAGCCTTGGTATCAGGAGGATTTTGACTTCTTTGTTTTTCTATTGCCTCCTTTTTTCAGTCAAGGATAGGACTGCTTCTTGTTCTTCATTATCACTTGAATCATCTTCAACCAACGGCTCAATCTTCTATCTTTTATCCTATGGTTTATGAGTAGGAGATGGAGGATATGCATGTGTAGGTGATAGGGGTGGTATTTGTGATGTGGATGCTTCATGTGGTGGTTAGTGAGGTGTGGGAAGTCGGACCAACCCTTCCTCTTGGGACATTTTGTACAATTCATCAAACTTATTTAGGATCATCTGCATCCTTTTTAGAAGGTTAGGTTCATCTGTAAAAAACCCTCTAAAACTTCTATCATTCTCCTTCTAATTCTCCCACTTTATCATTATTATCCACCCTTTTCTGGTTTACATTACATCAGAAAAATACACCATATTCCTTATAACATCCTCCTCATGGTCAAACTCATGTGAGATGGCCCTCTTTGTCAACAAGGTTCTTCTAATCATGTTGATATGACCTTCAGGGTCACACACTCTCTCTTTTCCAGATGTGAGGGGATAGTTAACCCTTATGAACCTCTACAATTCTTCTAGCATATCAAACCCAATGGCCAACTCCTCAAATACATTCAAATCAGGCAAGAATGTACCTTTCCTCTTATTTCTCATCAAATCATGCTCCATCTTAAGCATCTACCACATAAACTCCAAAAAACATAGCTTTGCAGGTACAAGCTTAGGAAAAATATGTGGTGATTGGTCACATCCATATACTTTGATAATTGTGTGGTGAGGCATAAAAGAACAGTCAACATAATTATGGGTATAGCTCTATTTTTTCCTATACTGTACAGGCCTCATCACTTTCATCAATGATTCAGGAAATCTTGGTGTTGGGTAACCAAGTGTAGATATTAGTCTAACAACAAAATCATCTTGAAATACTAGAAAATCACACTCTGTACATCTGCTATCCTAGATGTAATAGCAATTTTTTCATAAGGAGTCTTACTCCACTATCTTGTGTACACAATTTCATTCTCTTAGTCCACTTCACTTCAATTTGATATATGATTAAGTGACATAATAAAGAATATCTCCTAAAAGTAATAGGGGCCTTAGCTTCCCTAACTTGCAGCAAGCCCTCATGTCTTTGTTCCTTGATTATAGATGCAAAATAAAACTCTACATTTGACTCAAAATATTGAATTATCATGGCCATTCTCATGAATCCTTTTGGCATATGCTCCTCTACATCTATCGAAAAGACATGAAACAATGCATGATAGTTATTTTTGAAATAAACTTGAAATCCTGAGGCTTCGAAAGGTTTCATTTTATAGTAAGGGATGGGGAGTTTTCTGTTATCAATACCCCTCTTCATGTGTAGGTGGAGCTCAACACTTTGATATTTTCTTCTCAACCTCTTATACTATTGCTCTAGTTTCACTAAATTCACCTGTATTACTTATTTATTCAGGTTGAAACACTTTATAATGGCATCTCTTGTGACATCAACTAAGCACCCTCCATTTGGAAGCCTAACAGTTTTTGTTGGGGCATGGTAGATGTGAGAAAGGCCTTTAATTAGCTTAATATCAATCAAAACATTAGGGACAATCAATTTAGCTAAATCTAGGGTCCATGGATTTGACTCTAGAACCTTGTCATTCCTCTTTTGATAGAAGTACCAATAAAGGTTCCAACCCGACTGAGGTATAATGGGGTCCCTACAGCCTTGAGGTAAGTCTCTGAAAAAAAATTTAGGTCCTTTGTTTGCTGAAGCAAACAACAAGGAAAGCAACAAGGATTGCAATGATGGTTTACTAGTTCTGGTTTCATCCCTTTGAACTCCTACTTCAGTCCTTTTTGGTGCCATTTTATGAAATTCATAGAAAATGATGAGCAAAGCTTACTTGGGAATAGAACTCACTTCAAAGAATTCCCTTGATTCCCATAATTTGAGCTCATTTGCAACATGGTTTCAGCTATTATGAATGAAAAATCTCAACTTATTTTGTGTATTTTAACATCAAGATGCATTTACTCCTAACTCATAAATTTTCACAATTCAAATCTTTCTATCGAGCTCAATTTTATATTTTCATGTTGATTGATGTGATTGGTATGTTTTAATTGACACAACATGGTTACTGCACTACCTTGTGTCAGCTTTTTCTCCCTTGTGGTACCGCGGTGTCTCCTTGGTACCTATCTTCAATGTACCCCTCTAACAATGGCTATGTCTTGACCCCCAGAGGTATAGCAGTACCATGTATATAGTACTGGTTGCTCTCACTGTTGTACCATGAGTTTGCTTAGGGATGATCTGCGGTAGGGAGGTATGATATGGGTGTTATGAGGGGTGGCTAATGTGATAGTGGTAATGCGGTAAAGGATAAAAATGACCTTGAAAGGTGATAATGTGATTTAGTGGGAATTTTAGATTTTAAATGATAAAATACTTCAAATTTTTTTATGAAAAGTTGGGTTCCAACATATCCCCTTTCTCTAACACATTCTCATAACTATTAAAGATATTAGAAGGATGGCTAACATGTTTCTTAATGAACTCATTGGTGTAATCTAAATTGAACTCATAAGAGGGGATGTTGTACTTATGCAATCAATTTTTAACCATATCAAAGAGACATCTCTTGAAAGAAAACATGCAATCATGGAAGAGTAAAGAAAGTACAATGCAATGATCTAATGTAAAAAGAAATTTTAGATTGAAAACAAGGTAATTTTTTTATTACTCTATGCAACAACTTGAAAGATGAAATGTTGTAAATGCAAATTTGGAATTGATAAATGCATGAAATGAAGCGCTTTAACCTAGATTTATTAAAATGCATGTAATAGAAAGTAAACCCACTGAAACATATAACCAATGATAGCAGAAAAAAATGTAGAAAAGAAAATTTAAACCTTGGAAACTACAGATTCAAACTCAATAGGGAATAAAATGCTAGCAAGGGCATCTTGGTCCTACTAGTGGAATTCTAGGGTTCCAAGAAGTGGAACAAAAAGCACACAACTCAGACAAGATTCTGATCCAAAAACCCTAAGAGGGACTAGGATGTGAGGAAGGGCATTTTTATCCCAATGGAGGTTTTTTCAAAAAAATAGCAAAATTTAAGTTGATAACAATATTCCCTAGTTGCTTACCCAGGGACCTGCTATTTGGAAACAAAAAATTGTGCAAATGAATGGAAGAAAAAGTAACTAGTGATAAGCAATTGGATACAAAAGTGAATGCAATTTTTGTCAATTTTGAGTGTAATAATAATGTTCCTAAATTCAATTAGGATGATGAAAAATGAATTTTTCAATTTTTAAATGAGATAAAATGATGTAAGAAAGAAAAAATGCATCCTATATGCACTTTTACTAATGAAAATATGAGAAAACCTAGACACAATTTCACTAAATATGAGAAAACCTAGATAAAATTTGACTAATGCAAGAATGAATGAAATCTAGATCTAGAACTTGAACGAACTCAAAATCAGAAAATGAATTCTCAAAAGTGTTAGGTTCACTAAAATGTATCATAGGAGGAAAGTTGGGTGCACTAATGGTACCACTTTTCTCCCACAAACAGTCAATAATATCCTTATAGTCCTAATTGGATTGACTATCAACCTTACAAGGTGAGTCAATTCACAACAAGGAAGACCTAGGAGGGGGATTCTTCATCTTTTAGGGTTTCACCACCAAGGAAATGCTTGGAAAAGATAATC
The DNA here is from genome assembly GCA_007258455.2 of Sequoia sempervirens. Classification (NCBI taxonomy): domain Eukaryota; kingdom Viridiplantae; phylum Streptophyta; class Pinopsida; order Cupressales; family Cupressaceae; genus Sequoia; species Sequoia sempervirens. The sequence continues at coordinate 458,072,208 of VDFB02105785.1, forward strand.
AAGCATTCAACTCACAAAATCTAACGATGCAAGCCAAATGAGAGATGAAAATAATGAAAATATGCAACAAGGAGTTAGGAGGTATGTACATAGGAATTCTAGAGATGTTGTGAGGATTCCAAAAATGCAAAGAAGCAACCGAAAAATGCCAAGGAGGACAAAGATGCCTTTACTATTGTCTTAGTCTCTCTTCTATTTTTCAAGGTAGATGTGGAATCTTTGAATGTCAGAATAGTATCTGGAAGAATTTCTAACAAATGACCTCAAAAGGACTAAGACACCTTTACTATTGTCTTAGTCACAATCTGAATTTCTAAATTTTCTTAGTGTGGTCCTAAGGATCGATCTCTACTCTTCCTTCTTCTTTGATCTCAGGCTCTGAAACCTTTAGATTTGGCTTGTAGGTGAGTTTCCATGAAGATGACAACTTTGCAACTTTTCACTCCAAATGATCTTCAAGTCTTCAACCTAGATTTAAAAATACAAACACACAAGAGAGGAAAAGCTTGTTGATTGTTAGTGAATGGGGGTTTTCCTTGATAAAACCCCTTGTAGGTAATTAAACAAAATGATGAAATGAATGAAATGAAGCATGAAACATGAAATATGTAAATGATATCACCTTGGATGATGTCTTGTGAAGAAAATATGCAATCTACCATGTAGTTTCCATGAAGAATGTAGACCTTGGATCCTTGGATATTATGTGAACAATGGTTGCAAATATATCTTCAATGCTATATCCACAATCTTGGTGCAACAACATGAATGGATACACTAAACCCTTGACATGATGCTTGAATATTGATGATGGCTCCAAATACTTCATGACTTGGTCTTGAATGCATAAACTAGCCTTAGGAATGAATACTTGAATGCTTGTTATCAAAAATGAGTGGATGAACCATGCATTTATACTTATTCATGCTTAATTTCTCAAAATTACACCACAACAAGTTGACATAGGAATTTATCAAATAAAGGAGGCTAAATCTCACCATAATTTGAAATTAAATCCCAAAAATAAGCCAAGGAGGACTAAGACGCCCTAGGTGGCATCTTAGTCCCAAGGCTTAAATCTCAAGGCACAAACTCCAAAAAGGGACCTTTTTTAGGGACATTCAAAATCAGGGTCCCAAGACCCATAGAGGACAAAGACTCCCTAGGTGGTGTTTCAGTCCCAGTCCACAAATCAAGGACACACATACAAAATTTTTAAATGATCATTTATCTTTTGATGTTTCTCAGGATTAGCCATAAAAATATATAGTTTATTAGGTTTGTGGATGCAAAATAGGACCAATTAAGCCATAAAGAAGCATAAATAAAGCAAGGCAGGCCCAAACAAGTGTGAAAATGCAAGGGTATGCATTTTAATACACTACAACAAGAAAACCTAGTTCAATGCAAATCTAAATGGAATGAATGCAAGATGTCAATTTAAAATGCACTAAAAGACTCCAAAATTCAGAAAAATACAATGTCAAGAATAATTCAGGTTCACCAAAAATGAAATGGTGGAAAATAGGATCTTTCCCAAATGTGTGTGTAAATGAGATGGATCACTTATTTTCCAAGCCGAAAATCACTTCAAATATGTAAAATAAAATGCTAATAAAAACCATAAATGCAACCTAGCTATTATAGCAACTATGGGGGATGTTTTTAGATCATAAAAAGTTGTATACCTAGCTTGAATTTTTTTTATTTTACACATTTTACAAATATGAAATATTTCACAAGAGAAATATATAATCATCCTTAATACTTCATAACATTTTATAAGACCTATAAAGAAACCAACAAAAGAATATGAGAGAAAAATGTTAAGATCAATGGGCTCTCCACACAACCATAACATTGTGAGACAACCCACCCCCAAGCTCAAGGTTATATAGAACTTTTGTATACTCTTTCACAACAACAACAAGATCTGAACTAAAAGTTTACATACATATTAAAGAAATTTACATACATTGGATCACATAGTAAACATTTTTCAAACACCCATTTTAACACTTTCTAACGCATTGGATATCCTATATGGAATCCATTTATGGTGGAGTGAGGGTTCTACCTAATAAGGAGAAATAAATGTATCACATTATTGTCCTAATGTAAATCTACATATCATGTATCGACATATAAGAACTCATCACCAATAAAACCACATCCACATGTTTTATGTCCAACAAAAAATAAATATGGGATACTTACATCCCTACACATAATTAGGGGTACTCATACCTTGAGGAAATGTCTCATACTAGGATCCACATCCACTCAACCCCCTACCCATGGAGGAACAAAATAACCTTTCTCAAGAGGGGGTCAATTCCCTTAGTAAACCATAAAATTTAAAAGAAAACATGAAGCATTAATGTATATTTTTCCAAACCAAAACCCCAAAATCTCAAAGAATAAAACACATCAAAAACACTCACATTTATTCAACAAGAAATGAAAAAATCCTAACTTGAAATAGAACAATCCCACTAATAGATGAAATTTGATTGAAGATATCCCATAAATCCTTCTCCTTCCTTCATCTTTCCTTCCTCACACTCATCCTCTCTCTTCCCAAATGAACTCAAGAAAAATAGAAAGATCTCAAAAATATAAAATGATTCCACCATTCAACACAATAGAAGAAGAATAATAAAAAAAAAAGGAAGAGGTAACTTCCTTCCTGAAACTAACTCAACTAAGTAACTACATCCTCATTTTTACCACTTTTAAAAGTGGAAAATAAAAGATGGTAATAAAACCCCTTTTAATACATTGAATGATAAAAATGCAATCCTAACCTATTGTACTATAGAAAAATTTCCCCTTGTCATTTGCATGGCCTTTTAGGTCTTGTTTCATGGTGTTTGATATACTTTTCTCTTATTTTATGTTGCAATATGGCTTGAACATGCATAGTTAGGTACTAAAATTGAAATAACAACATCTTGTGAAGGTGTTGTGAAGTGTTGTAAGACATTTCTACATTCTTCTAGACTCTATTTATTACAATTCACCTAAAAATCACCTTTTTACACATCATCAAGTCCTATTTTGAAGTGTAGTAAATTCTTGTAACAAGATTTCACTCTTTTCTAGCCACAAATTCACTATTTATCCCTTTCTCATGCTTTATTTGACCCCTTTATGCCCTCATATGCTTTAATTAAGTGTAATTTTAAATATTATCTTGACAAATAACATTAAATACAACTTAATTCCCAACACATATTTTTTGGTCCTAAGTGGGACCCATTCGCCATGGGTGGCAAATGAGTCCCCCTTGGCCCCAAATTAAAAAAAATATTACTTTCCTTGTGGGTTTTTATTCAAAAATACTTGATGGCAGCCTATGATAAGGCATGAATGGAAAACTAAGGCACAAGTGTGTATAAATAGGCAATTTTCACCTCATTTTACATCTCCTACAATTCTCCAACATTCATACATCATATTCAAGCATTCAAGCATCTTACAACATCAATTCAAGCATTATTTCAAGCACTTTGGAGCATCCATTAACATTACTTCAAACTTGCATTATCAAGGGTTTGGTGAGTATTTACATTTGCATGTTGTGTATTCATCATTCCCTTGCATTTCATTAGTTTATTAAGGGTTTGATTATCAAAAGTGGGGTTTGGCCAAGGAAAACCCTTATTTGCTAACCCTCAACCATTTTCCCCTCTTGCATGTGTGTTTGTAGACTTAGGTATGCAGATTTACTTAGTGTTGAAAAGTCGAAGACAAAGTGAACTAGGTGCTTCAAGTCAACTCATTTATATTTCAAGCTTGGAGAAGGTTTTCTATTTGTTTCATGTAGAATTGACTTCAACAATTCAAAAAGTAGATATTCTCGGATCTGATGTTGCAGAGTTGTCTCTTGATTTTCTAGAAATTTGGGAGAGGACTAATTCGCCACCAATGGCAAATAAGTCCCACCTTAGGACTGAAATTTTTTGAGTTTTGTCAAATTATGGATCCTGACTATCAGAAACCTATTTCCAACACTTTTTGACTAGGAGGAGGACTAATTTGGCACCCTCTGTGAATGATTCCCACTGTGAAATATCAATGATTTCAACTAAGAACCACAACATTCCATATTTATCATACTTCACCCAGGTGCACTCTATTTCTGTCTATTTCTTTCTATTCTGCATCATTTCTTCATTTACTTCATTTTTTGCATGTCATAGTGTGTTTTCCAACATAGATTAAGTATCACTTTTTCATTCATTTTAATTCATTTAGATCACTCAATTTCATTTAGTTTAATTCACTTATGTTATAAAAAATCACACATAAAATTATTTGAATGGAACCTTTGCATTTTTTGGATCTATCTCTCTCCTTTTAGGTGAAAAACCCTAGAAGAGCTAGAGAAGTCTATAGAAAACCCAAAAACTGGTTCATTTTGGTGAACGTACATTTTGAACACTTTAGATTTCTGATTTCATTCATATATTGCATCTTAGTTTCATTTGCATCAACATTCAATTAGAACATTGTTTTGTTTTTGCATTCTAGGACTTTTCATATTGCATTAGTGAAAACTTCATTTAGATTTCATTTTTGCATTGCATCTCATTGAAAAAACAAAAAAACCGCATCTTGCATCCTTAATTGCATTTTGTAGAGAATTAAAATCATTTAAAAAATTCTGAAAAACACAAAAAAATTGCATACTAGGACTCATTCACTACCCTAGGCGAATCAATCCCTCTACACTTTTTACATAGCATTTCAAACATCTTTCCGGCATTTTTTTGCATTATAGTTTAATGTTCCTACATTTTGTTTTGATTTCTAGAGTCTCTATTTGTACTCATTTATTGCATATTAGTTTATTTTCATAATGGCATTTTATTTCAATAAGTTTTGGAATTCATTGAAATCATTGGTAGACATGTCCAATTGTGCCTTTGGCTATGACCCTAATGAAATTGAGCTACCTCATTCTCCTTCAACTCCTCATGATTGTCCTCCTCATGATGTAGACATCGTTGGAGAAGATGATGTTACCATGAACAAGTTCTACAATTACTACATTGATAACTTAGAAGCCAACACAACCTTTTATCCCTCCATGAAGTCACAAGATCTTCCTACTATTGCACCTCCTGATCACTTTGCATATTTAGATCCTGAAATCAATGATGGACCTCAGGTTCCTCCCTCAAATGGACCTAGTTCCTTTAACCAAACACACTCACACCCCTTTTATGATCACAAAGTCACAAACACTTCCATAAACCTTGAAGCAATATATGGTAAAGGTTTCAAGTGTATCTTAAGTAAACAAGGTTGTGACACAAAACATGAACATGGCATTCATCAACTTCTTGAATAAAAACCAACCAAAGTGAACACAACAGGATTAGGATATCAAGATCCTTCTCATCCTGATAGGCATCCTCTTCAACCTAGGAGACTGTGGGATGCTAGTACAGTGATCTTGAATGCTCCCCTTGACTTGAACATTCTCCTTCCATGTGAACAACCATTATCTCCTTCTAATGACAAGGATGTTAGGAAACCCATGTGTCCCCTTCCTCCTATTCATGAACAAGGAGAATCTAGCAAACGAAAATGACCATACAAATTGAAGAAGCTAAAGTTTCCTCCACCTGAATGTGAAAGGAGACTTCAACTACTTTTAAACAAAGGTCTTATACTATTACCACCTTCAAATAGGTTGGTCATTCACCCTAACGATTCCCACATACCATATTGCAAATATCAACATATTCTTGGACATCGAATAGAAGCATGTTGGACATTGAATGATATATTAATCAAGTATCACTTCACTGATACTAATTGCTTTCCTATTATTCCTTAAAACACCATTTCCTTATCATGCCATATTTTAAGGATTTTTCATCCTTACTATTGCATGATTCTCCCAAACATCACCCTTGTCTCATGCTTGTTTCCCTCTTGTGGACATAAATAGTTGTTACCATTTGTCCTTGTAATGCACTTGTCTTTGTCTCTTAACTATGTTATTCATTTTCCGCTTACATTTTAAGATTAAGAAACCAATAACTTAGTTAATGGTTGAATTACATTTGCATTACTTGTTCCTTTTTGTTTTCCTTTCATGTGTGTATCGTGTTCCCCCATATTGTTTGTTTGATGTTCTCTCTCTTTGTACACTTCTATTCGTACCTCTATTCTTCTAATTGTTGTGCTTTCATATCTTTTTCATTCTTATATTGTGTTCTCCATTTGGGGATGACACAAAGTGTAGAGATGCCCTATGTCTCTTCCATATTGACCCAAAAGGTCCTTGCCTTTTTCTCTTTTTGTTTAATGTTTTCCGTTTGGGGATGATGCAAAGCATTGAGACTGCAATGTCTCATTCAGGTTGACTCAAATGATTTTTTTGTTTTTCTTTCGCCTTTTCATTTTAATTTCTCTTTCATTTGTATTAACCTTTTGGGGACGATGCAAAGCATCGAGACCACAATGTCTCTTCCATGTTGACCCAAATGGACTTGCTTTTTCTTTTGTTTTCACTATCTTTGTGTCATTCTTCTAGTTCTATGTGCTTTGGGGAATGATGACAGTTTTGAGCTCTTTCATAAAAAAACATTGCAGCACCAAACATATTGACCCTAAATCCATAGATCCCTTATGTGTTTGGTATGATTTATTTTCAGGGGGGAAACTCCCTTTCTTTTCTTTTCTTTTTTCCTTGACATAACACATCCTAACTTTGAAACATATGACTTGGAATAGGGATTTCTAAGTTGGCTCTCATGTCTTTTTTTCTTTTTTCTTTTTCTTTCCTTCTCTACTTTAAAGTAATTTCTCATAGAACGATGTGTAGCAATTCCTTTAAAGTGGGGGGTGTGCATTAACATAATTCATTTGCATTCTTGGTTCCTAGTGTAGCCTTGTCATTTTTGTGATGCATTACTTACTTTGTGGATGACATTGGGTATGATGTCCTTCATAAGTACGACCTATCTTAGCATATTACATTCCTCTTGGTGGCTTGATGTGACACACTACATCCCCTAAGTGTTGGATATACTATTCTTTGATTGGTCCTCTCTTGGAGACATTATGCACAATGTTCCCTAAGTGACTAACCTTGCATAAACTTAACAAGACTCATTTTAACATCTTTTAAATCTTTTCATTTTACACTTTTACATTTTTCACTTTCTATTGCCACCTTGCATAACACAACTTGCATGACTGTGGTACCCTTTCTTTTTGTCCATAATAATTCTTTTTCTTTGTGGTGCCTAGTTAAAGTTATCAGCAGGTATAACTTTAACATGGTTGACCAGGAAGCCCACCTAGCGGCATTCCTTTTCCCCATAGCCACCTTTATGTTTGTGAGTGCATACCAACTAGTTTATGTATCTTACCTTTTTGGGATTTCTCACCTCCTGGACAACTAGAAGTTCTGTGGCCCCAAAAAAATGGCCCCTCATCATTTTCATGGCCTTTTAGGTCTTTTTTCATGGTGTATGATATATTTTCCTCTAATTTTATGTTGCAACGTGGCTTGAACATGCATATTTAGGTACTCAAATTGAAATAACAATGTCTTGTGAAGGTGTTGTGAATTGTTGTAAGAAATTTCTACATTCTTCTAGACTCTATTTATTACAATTCACCTAAAAATCACCTTTTTACATATCATCAAGTCCTATTTTGAAGTGTTGTAAAGTCTTGTAACAAGATTTCACACTTTTTTAGGTACAACTCCACTATTTGTCCCTTTCTCAAGCTTTATTTGACCCCTTTATGCCCTCATATGATTTAATTAAGTGTATTTTTGAATATTATCCTTACAAATAACATTAAATACAACTTAATTCCTGACACATATTTTTAGGTCCTAAGTGGGACCCATTTGCCATGGGTGGCGAATGTGTCCCCCTTGGCCCCAAATTCAAAAATTTTAAAATTTCCTTTTGATTTTTTATTCAAAAATACTTGATGTCAACTTGTGATGAGGTATTAATGGTAAACTAAGGCACAAGTGTGTATAAATAGGCAATTTTCACCTCATTTTACATCTCCTATGATTCTCCAACATTCATACATCATATTCAAGCATTCAAGCATCTTACAACATCAATTCAATCATTATTTCAAGCACTTTGGAGCATCCATTAACATTACTTTAGACTTGCATTATCAAGGGTTTGGTGAGTATTTACATTTGGATGTTGTGTATTCATCATTCTCTTGCATTTCATTATTTTATTAAGGGTTTTACTATCAAAACTGGGGTTTGACCAAGGCAAACTCGTATTTGCTAACCCTCAACCATTTTTCCCTCTTGCATGTGTGTTTATAGACCTAGGTTTGTAGATTTAACAAGCTTTTTAGTGTTGAAAAGTGGAAGAATAAGTCAACTAGGTGCTTCAAGTCATCTCATTTATATTTCAAGCTTGGAGAAGGTTTTTTGTCTATTTGCTGCAGAATTGACTTCGACAACTAACAAGCAGATATTCTCAAATTTGATGTTGCAGAGTTATCTCCTGATTTTCAAAAAATTTGGGAGAGGACTAATTTTCCACTAGTGGTGAATGAGTCCCACCCTAGGACTAAAAATTTGAGTTTTTTCAAATTCCAAATCCTGACTATCAAAAACCTATTTCTTACACTTTTTCACCAAGAGGAGTACGAATTCGCCACCTTAGGAAAATGAGTCCCACTATGAAAATCAGTGATTTCAACCAAGATCCACAACATTCCATATTCATCATACTTCACCCAAGTGCACTTTGTTTCTATCTATTTATTTATGTTCTGCATCTTTTCTTCATTTACTTCATTGTTTACATATCATAGTGTGTTTTCAAACATAGCTTAAGTATCACTTTTGCATTTAGCTTAATTCATTTAGATCACTCAGTTGCATTTAGTTTACTTCATTTATGTTATACAACATCACACATAACATTATTTGAATGAACCCTTTGCATTTTTGGGATCTATCTCTCTCCTTTTAGGTGAAAAACCCTAGAAGAGCTAGAGAAGTCTATAGACAACACAAAAATCAATAGTTCACCTATATAACCCATACCTAAGAAACCTTCCAAACATTAAAATAAAACTTAAAACTCTTAAAATTGCTCAAAAGTCATAAAAGTTTCAAATCACTCAAGAAATAACAAATAACTCAAAATACAATTAGACAATCTTTCACATTAGCACATACACAAAAAACACATAATTTAAATGTGCCAAATGGACCTTAGCACTCCATATGAATCTAGGTTTTTCATCACACCAGAAAGACACAAAAGTTGCTAAATAACCTCATCAACCATTGTGTAGTGTCAAAAAAAGTAGCTCTTTCTCACACTTACTCTGGGAGTAATTAACCTAACAATGGCTTGGTCTAATGTTGTAAGGTATTGTACACATTCACATTAATCTAGGACCCATTTTTAACAAATTACAATTAAATTGTACCTTATTTAAGGTGTTATAAAGTGTTTTAGTACACTTTCACTTTTATCTAGGGTTTCATTAATTAATTGAGCTTAATGGGCCCCTTTAATTCGAATTCAAGCCATCTTAATTGCATTTTTTGAGAGATCTATCCCGACATCCATAAATAAAATTGCATAACATTAAATTTGAAAAAATCAAGGTCCTAGAAAATGGTGCTAGGACCCATTGACTTTTAGTGGTGAATGGGTCATCTCCACATAGGACCCTCCTTTCTATGCATATTTGAGGTGGGTTTTTGATGTTCTTTCCACCCACCAAAGCAAGGTCCTAGAAACTTGTGCTAGGACCCATTCAAATTCAGTGGTGAATGTGTCCTCCTTGAATAGGGCACCCCTTTTTGAATTTAATTATGGTTTTATTTTAATTATTTTCAATCCTAGATCCGAGGTTGACTTGAATTATTTGAATTTTGGGGTTAATCTCTAGATTTAGTATAAATATGGGGTTAATTCATATTGTTTCTCCTAGCAAGTTTACAAGAGGCCAAAGAATTCAAAATTTCAAGCATTAGAGAACTTCAAGAGCATTTCAAATGAATTCAAAGGTAGATTATCAAGAGTTAATTGTAGCAATTCAAGATCATTTCATCATGTCAAAGGCATAGTGCAGTCATGCATATTGTTGAGCTAAGATAGTTGATGTAGCATTGAAGATCCACTTGCAACCATTGTTACAAATCTTATTTGAGATAAAGATCTAAATTCTTCATGGCCACCACATGTTAGTTTGCATATTTATATTCCAAGACAACATCCAAGGTATCATCACTTCAAGTTTCATGTGCCATGCTCTAATGTCATTATTTCATCATTTGGTTTAATTACCTAAAAAGGGTTTGACTTAGCAAAACCCCTATTCACTAACAATAAAAAAAAAATTCTTCTCTTGAATGTGTATTTGTAGATTTATAGGTTGAAGATCAAGTGGAGAAGAAGTTTGAAGCAAAATTTTTAAAGTTATCAAGCTGAAAAGTTGCCAAATGTCATAGTGCAAGAACATGAAAAAGAAAGCTATAGGATTTGCTATAGGTTTTTAAGAATTGACAACCGAGGATCTAAGAGTGCAAGAGTCAAGGAATAGAACCTAGATCTCAGTTTCAGAAACCCTAATAGGGACCCTTTCACCACTAAAGGATAATGAGTCCTTTATTCCCTAAAAAACAACCTTCTTGAAACAAGGTACACATCATTTTGAGCTCCAAAAACTCCCCTCATAGTTGTTGTAACAGTTAGGGTTAGTTTTTTATTATTATTGGCACCTTATCACACACATAATTACATGTTGTTTGGGAAAATTCTAGTGGTTTATCATGTTGATTAATTTATTTTGATAAGCCCTACTACTTTTTTCCACACCACACATTTCTGCTAAAATCTACCTATACACTCAAACATAAAGTGTTAGTGCAATATCTAGATCATATAGCCAAAGAAAATTCATTATATAAGATAACATATATCAAATTAACAATCATAAAATAATATATATAATTCACCATTCACATATACAACATTAAAAATAATCTCATCAGTGAATCCATATGAAATCTAATAATCACCATAAAATTTAACCTCCTTAGGAACATACAAATACCATCCACCATTACATAAATATGCATCATCCATGAAGTCCAAAATATGATATCCACCAAAATTTATCTAGAAATATTAAGGATAATAGAGAAATCAAGAGTAGAAAGTATGGGTTCTCACATTTATAACCAAAATATTTTAGCATCTCATAACTTGTAAAATAATCTTACAATTTTTCTTTTTTTTGTTGGGGGGTAGGGGAGTGGGTGCTATTATTCATCACTAATAATTTCAAGGGTTAAAGTTTCATTTCATATTTATAATTGTATTAATTAGACCATTTTTTGAAAATACAAAATGAAATGCACATATTGTGGGAGTAATGAACGTGTGGATGAGTTTTATCCTCATACCTCACATTCTCTCATCTAAATCATGTTTGGCATTTTGAAAATTCAAACACTTGTTGCTACATCTGATTATGATATTGTATCATCCATGAGCTATATTTATTCTTTGCATTGGGACATTTTTATTTTTATTCTGAATCTACCACATTGGGATGCATATCTACTATACACCAGATCCTTGTAGAATCCTATATTGTTGATTTTGCTTACACTATTTCAGAAATTTGTGTCCTCTTTTATGTCAACTTAAAATAAGTTGCATTTCCATCACCATATTTTTTATCTTTCTCTATCCTCACCTATATCAACTTCTATTTTGATATATTAATCAAATATTAATGAGTTGATCTATCAGACTCAATCGTCATTTATGTTGATATCATCTAAGACAATGTCAAATTCTCATCATCCAATTATCAACATACATCTATGATCCCTATTCCTGAATCTTATATGGTACTTAATCCATCTTATCAATATTTTCACACATCAACAGTGGTTTGGAGATCATTGAGCATCATTAAAACACATCATTGGCCTTATATAAATATTTTGATCATATAAAAAATACACATACATTGATCTAACTTCCTACATACTCTTATTCGGAATGGGAAGTCATATTTTATACATTTGTGGTGTTATTTCTTCCCAAGGGGAGAAATCTTGTTCAACGATCATTGATCATATTCAAAATCTAGTTTCCATCATCAACTAGCACTATAGGAATCCTTTTTAGGGGAGGCTACATTGTTTCTATTCTCTTATCTGTTTTGGGATGACACATTTCCTTGCATTGACTTAATTACTTATAAGTTAATAGGGGGTACATATAGGTGTTCTCTCTTTTCTCTTCTATTAGGGAGAATTCATTGTACATTATGATAGAAGTATTACTTGGGGGGTCATGATGAGTCCTCCATTTATCACTTGTATCCTTTTCTTTTGGAGATAATTTTTGTTTCCCACTGGGTTTTCTCCTTTTCTCCACTTAAAGTTAAATTTTTCCACAAGTATGTAAGATGGCCTAGTAGCCAAGACTCATCATCTATACATACATTATAATTTATTTTCACTTAAGGGGGATATTAGTGTAAATATTATCTTTATCAATCTAGGTAGGATATCACCTTTCTATGATTGACCTATTAACACTCATATCTTAGGTTTACTATGATTTTGTATCACTTCATAGTATTGGTACATGTGCACTCACCACTTGAGAAACCTAATGTGTGCACACTTTCCACTTGCCACTTGCTTACAAACTTATCAAGCGAGCCCACAAGTATTGAACATTTGTAGGTTTAGTCAGTTGTTAAATCCTACCTTCCTACCTCATCTTCCTTTCCTATATAAGCAAGAGTAATCATTGTATATTTAAACTCTTCATATGATATGATATATATCCTATCCTGTTCATCCTTTTAATTGTGGAAGGTTATCAATTGAAGCTTTATGATCTTGGAATTGCTGGGAAAATGTGTCTCAACCTTGTAATTATATAAAGGTTATTGTTGATAAGATATATATATATGCAAATATATATATTTTATCTAGTTATAGCAAAAGGTTTAATATATAATGGGAGCACATGGTGGTGTTGAAGAGCGAAATGCGAGTGTGTTAACTTTTCCAAGAAAATCCTAAAAATGGCTGACATACATTAAAATGATAAATTGTAAATCTAGACTATTCATTATTAGGTTTTAGATCTAATGGTAGATATTTTGTTGTCCTATTTTCCCCTAGAATATAACCCTATTTTATGAGGGTGTTGCAATACGACTATGGTAGAGAGACGTATTTTGAGAGTTTGATAGCAGTTGTGTTGTCTCTAGATCTTTGAATGGTGATACTCCTGAGAGAAGCTTGCTCTACAAGGATATTGTAATCCATGTGATTACTAAATAATATATTGGATGGTATTTGGAGTGTGGAGTTTTTCTCTTGAAATGGTTTTCCCCACGTAAATCATTGTATCATGGTATGCATGATATTTATGTCTAATTTTCTTTATATGTTAAAGATTTGTAAAGTTTTGAATGATTCTCCTCTCAAGGTTAGTGTAGGAAGTAGTTTTTCTACCTTATATTCCTTACAAGTGGTATCAAAGCTTGATCACCTATGGTTTCAGTTGTGGGTTGTTAGGTTTTTTAAGCTAATCTAGATTTGAGTGGGAGCTTGTCCAAAACACACTTTGTGATCTTGTTGTAGGAATTTTTAGATGGTAAGTTCATCAAGAAGAATAGTGGTGGATAAGTTTTTTGGAAATAATTTTGAAATGTGGAAGTTGAATGGAGGATCTATTGATAGATCAAGATCTATGGTATGTTGTTGATGAGAATGTTTCAAGGCCTATAGATACTACTTAGGTTGCTCAATATGATGTTATGGACCATAAATCCAAGGGTCTAATAAGACTTTGCTTGGTAGACACTATTTGAATTAGTTTCCATGAGGATACCTTTGCATAGAAAATATGGAAGAAGCTTGGTGAGATGTATCACACCAACTCTCTAGTGAACAAGAGTTTCTTGAGGAAGAAATTATATTCCTTGAGAATGCAAGAGGGCGAACAAATTACAGACCACCTAGAAGCATTCAATAGGCTAGTGGCTTAATTGGCATCAGTTGGTGTTAAAATAGATGAGGAAGAGAAATATTAGATCCTACTTTTCTCTTTGCCTAATGTGTGGGATTCTCTTGTGATGGCTATTAGGAGTACTTCTGTTAATTTGAAAACTAAAGATGTGGATGGATCTTTGCTTTATGAGGAGATTAGGATGGAGGTATCCATCACTGTCAAAGAGGACCTAAATTTTCATGGAAGACCTATGGAAAAAGGTAAGAAGAATGAGAAGCATGAAAAATACAAGTCCAAGGGGAGATCTAAATCTCTTGCAAAGTCCAAAGTTATTTGGGTATGTTCAGGATCATGATAGGCCAAAAAGTGGTGATATGATGGGTATGTTCAGGGTATGTGATTGACCACTTTTTTTTACCCAAAATTAATGAAACAAAAATATTTTTTAAAGGAGATTCTCATCTTTCCACCAATATAAATTATGCTTTAATTTGAATTTAATAAATAATTATTATTCATTTTCTATTTTAATTACGACTAAAGTCTTGATTGATAGGATGATTGGAAAAAATTTATAGCTTTTAAATGACATCACAATTTTTGAATCTAAAACATGTATCACATTCTATGCTTCGCATACTATAGGGTTAGAAAAAAAAAAATTCATGAATTTTTTACCGAGTTAAGGTGGTTAGACATACGAGTTTTAATATTTTTTAAAATTTGTAATAAAAAATTCATAATTAATTATTTACTTGGAAAAAAATTATAAAAAACTATGCATCACATCGAGACATGAGTCCTCTACTTGTATCTAAAACCTTATAAAAAAGATATTATCATTTTATTGTGGTTAGGGTGGTCAGACAGACATCTACTTCTTATTTTTTCCTTGACATTTAAGTACTACTGCATTGAAATTTCAAATTTTCACTAAATAGATTTTTATTTTTTTAAATAAACCTAGTAGTTTAGAAACTACATTCAATTTCCTACAGATTCTATTCTTACATATTTTGGAAATAATATAGATAACTTATTCAAATTTTTACGTAAATTTTCCTAACTTTGATTTTTCTGAATTTTCATCGCCACTTAAGGGCCTACTTTTTCCATGATGATCCTACACATACCAATTTTTTGGAACTATGGTAAGCATGGAAATGTTTGTAAGGAATGAAAAGACAAAAAGAAGAAGAAAGTGAAGAGATTAGATTCTGATTCTAAGTCCAAGAAGGAAGATGGTGATGCATTTATTGCAGCTTTGGCAACTCGTGTAGGTAATGACAGATGGTTAATTTACTCAGGTGCATCTTTCCATATGACCTTTAATAGAGTATGGTTTTCTGAATATAAAGAATATTATAGAGGTAAGGTGTACTTAGGTGATGATTCTCATTTAGAAATTGTTGGTGGTGGTCAAGTTAAAATCAAATTTGTTGATTGTAGAATAAAAAGGATTAATGATGTGTTGCATATCCCTGGTTTAGCATAATTTTTTTTTCTTTGAGAAAACTAATAGATGCAAGTGTGTAGGTAGTATTTTCTAATGTGCAAGATACATATGGTCAAAGGTGTTATGGTGATTTCTAGATGTTTCAGATATGACACATTGTATAAGCTTGATGCATGCACTCTTGAGTGCAACATTACTTCTATGAAAAACAAGTATGTGGAAGAAGTGAGGGTTTCACCTTCAATATATGGTTATGAATTTTGGGTGTACCCAAGGTTTCTCTTTCTTCTAAGACAAAGTTACCTACAAATAAAACTATGTTATGGCAGCAAAGACTCACCCACATTGGAGAAAAGGATGGAAGGACCTTGAAAAAGAAAACCTTATTGAAGGTTTATATGATTGTAATCTTGAATTTGACTTTTGTGAGCATTGCATTTGCACAAAACCGCATTTATTTTTACTGGAGCTCTCAAAAATCTTGTGGTGTATGGGATCTTATTCATTTTGATGTATTTGGTCTTATAGGTGTTCCTTTGATTGGTAAATCCAAATATTATGTTTCATTTATTGATGATTATAGTAGGACATGGGTATATTTTATAGAGATTGAATTTGAATTTTTCACTAGATTTAAAGAATTTAAAGCAATGGTTGAGCTACAAACTAGAAAGAAAATAAAACATTTGAGGACTAATAATGGTAGTGAATTTTTCTCTAATGATTTTGATAGATTCTATAAATATTTTGGTATTCATAGAAAAGAGAAAACTCAATATTCTGCAAAATAGAATGGAGTTGCAGAGAGAACGGAAAAGACACTGATGGATAAGACTAGGAGTATGTTGAGTGATGTTGGTCTAGAATAAAGGTTTTTTGCTGAAGCTATTGCCACTACCTGTTACCAGATTATTAGGTCTCATACATCAAGTCTTGCTGATAAGATGCCTATAGAGGCATGGTCAGGTCATAATACTTCATTAAGATAACTTAGATTGCTTTTTGTTGTGATGCATATGCACATGTGCCAAAGGAGAAGTGAACAAAGTTGGAGAACAAGCTTGTAAAATGTATGTTCATCAGATATAGTTATGGCATGAAAGGATACAAGCTTTGGGAGCTTGTTGCAGAAAAGGTAATATTTAGTAGAAGTCTTATTTTTAGAGAACCTAAGCCTTCTTCTATTACATTATAGGCAAAACAAAGTAAATAGGATCTTGATTCCATTCAATTTCCTTCTACAACTAAGAAATTTGAATCGATGCTCAAGGATAGACAAGAAGTTGAGGAGAGGTCAATTTAACTCTAGATTTTCAAAAGAGGAGGAAGAACCTCTAGCTTAGCTTGTTCGTAGGTCTACAAAGCATAGAAAACCACCTGAAAGGTATTCACCTGATGATTGGAGATGTATTTTCTCTTCAAATATTAGCATGGATGAACCAAGATCAGTAGAAGAGGCATTAGGTATGAATGATCCAAAATCCTAGGAGATTAGTATGGATGAAGAAATGGAAGCTTTGAAAAAGAATGATACATGGGATCTTATACCATTTCCTAAAGGATGAAAACCTATTGGTTGCAAATGGGTGTATAAGAAAAATATTGGTTTAGATGGAGGAATTGAGAAGTACAAAGAAAGGTTGTTTGCAAAGGGTTACTCTCAAGTTGAGGGTGTTGATTTTGATGTGATATTTTATCATGTTTCAAAAAAGACATCCATTAGATTTTTGCTCTCTATTGTTGCTGCTTAAGATTTAGAGCTTGATAAAATTGATGTGAAAACTACTTTCCTTCATGGTGATTTGGAGGAGGATATTTATATGACACATCTAGAGCACTATGTGGTGAAAGAGAAAAATAAATTGGTTTGAAAATTAAAGAAATCTTTGTATGGTCTAAAACAGAGTCATAGGATGTGGTAACATAAATTTTATACATATGTGTTGAGTTTGGGATTTGAACATTCTAAATCAAATCATTGTGTTTATTATAAAAATGATGGTGATTGTTTCTAATTTATTGCATTATATATTGATGATATGTTATTTATTGGTAAAGGGAAAGGTATGATTTGAAAACTGAAATCTTAAATTGCTGGTAAATTTGAAATGAAAAATCTTAGTGCAGCTAAACATATTCTTGGGATGAAAATTAAAATAGATAGAGTGAACAAAAAGATATGGCTTGGAAAAAGTAAGTATGTCAACTCAATTTTAAAGAGGTTTGATATGTAGGATTGTAGACCATTGCATGTTCCTATTTTAGTTGGAACAAAGTTATCTATTTTAGACTATCCAATATCTCCATCAGAGATAGAAGACATGAGAAAAGTGCATTAATAGAGTGTAGTTGGAACTTTGATGTATGCAATGGTTTGTTCTCCATCAGACATTTCCCAACAATTGGGAGTTCTTCCTAGATATATGTCTAATCTTGGCAGAGTTTATTTGGATTCAGTTAAAAGAGTCTTTAAATATTTGCAGGATACCTCAAATTATACCTTGTGTTATCATAGTAATATAGTTTAAGATGAAATTTCCCTTGAGATTCATGGTTATGTGGATTTAGATTGGGTAGGTTATGTTGATAGCAGAAAATCCACCAATGCTTATGTTATGCTCATGTTTACTTGGGAAGGTACATGATCTCATGGCTTTGATACCATGAAATGCACTAAAAGCACCACAACTTTGATGTATGTTATGGTTTGTTCTTACAGATTTTATGAAATGCACTAATTTTTATAGCACTTAACCTTTATGTTAATATGTTATGCTCATGTAACCATAGTATCAATTATCACTCCAATTTAAAATGTTGATTCTACAAGTCCACTAACTTTCAATCAAATTTCCATAGTTTAATGCTAACCTTTAATGGTTAATTCAAATTGTTAACTTCTATAAATGTTTGCAAAGAAATGGGTTTTTTTCATTTTTATATAACTTGTAAATGGGGAGTCAAATTTTTAAGTGTGAATAGTTGAAGAAAAAATTGTTCCATCATGAATACTTTAGCATTGGGATGTTTTAGATTTTGTGTTTTTCTAATTTATTTTTATGCCTCTGAAGAAACAATTTAAGCAAATTTTGATAGGGAATAAATTTCATCCCACTTATCAAAATTTTACAATTTTTGATTTCTATCATTATTTTGCAAGGAATTTGATTTTACATGGAAAACTTAGATATAGATTATCATTTTCACAAAAAAATATAAAAATCTCTATGAGTTATAAACACAAGATTTTTCCATGTGACACTCATAACTTGTTTAAAATTCTTGTACATTATTCTTGAGGGGCCTCTGCTACCACACTAATCATTTTGGGTGTTTATTCTTGTATTTTGTATTCATATTTTGTTTAATTAGACCATGTATAGTAAATAAAAAATAAAGTTCACATATTGTGGGAGTTATCAACATGTGGATGATTTTTGTCCTCATACCTCACATTCTCTCATCCAACTCCTATTAAGAATTGAAAAAGTTGAAACACCTATTGGAATGTTTGAATTTGATCCTTTCCATCAAGATGCATATCTACCAAACAACACATCCTTGTTTGTAGAATCCCTGATTGTGTATTTGGGTGACACTATGAATGACATTTTTCTCCTCTTTGATGTCAACTTTGTTGAATTTACATCAGTATTACCATGTTTGGATCTTGATCTTTCCTCACCTAAATTAGCTTCTATTGTGATATATTATGCAAATATTTAACATTCGACCTCCCAAACTCTATCATCATCTATGTTGACATCACTTATATGAGTATTAGATTCTCGTTGGTCCAGTTATCACTATACATTCAAGGTCCATGTTCTTGAATCTTATATTGTACTTGATCCATATTATCAACATTTTTCACTTGTAAATAAGCTTAGAGATCATTGAGAATCATTCAATGGAATCACTGACATCATTTCATTTTTTAGATCATGTGCAAAATTCAAACACATTGATCGTACTTGTTACATATTCTTATCATGAATGGGAATTCATCTTGCACACAATTATAGTGTTGCTTCTTCCCAAGGGGATAAATGTTGTTCAACAATCATGGATCATCTTCAACATCCAATGTCGAGCATCCACTAGCACTAAATGCATAATTTTGAGGGAGGTTGCATTGTTTCTACTCTCCTATCAGGTTTGGGAGGAAGCACTACATGCATCATTTTGAGGGGGGATTGCATGGTTTTTGTTCTCCTATCACTTTTGGGTGGAAGCATTCCTAGGATGGATTTCATTACTTCTCAGTTAATATGGGGTCACATAGGTTCTCTCTCTTTTCTCTCCTATGGAGGGAACATTCATTTTACATTTTCTAGATGTAGTCTTTGAAGGATCATGATGAGTCCTCCAACTATAATTTTTTCTTAACTTGTTTACATCTGTTTGGATTTGGATCATTTCTCTTTTTGAGAGGAGTTTTAACTCCCACTAGGTTTTCTTCTTTTCTCCACTTTATAATAAATTTCTACAAGTACCTAACATGATGTAGTAGCCAGGAATCATCATTAGTGTATACATTACTCCCTAAGTTGCACTTAATGGGGAGTGTTAGTGTAAATAGTGTCTGTATCCATCTACTTGGGATATCACCTTTCTATGATTGACCTACTCACACTCATAGCTTAAGTTTACTTAGGTTTCTTGTGCTTTTGTCTCACTTCATATTATATGATAGTTATCATATTATATTAATTATGTCACTTTTGTAAGGTTATCAATTTGAGCATTAAGATCTTAGCATATTATATGATAATATCCTATCATATTCATTATTTAACTTGTGGAAGGTTATCAATTTGAGCTTTCTAATCTTGGCATTCTCCAATAGTAACACTATGCACATGAGATATTATTGGTGATATGGAAGTATGTGGAGGAGTGTCCCCGAGATCAATCTATTTCTTAATAGACTATTTTTTATAAGTGTTTTAATAAAATGATTCTCTATGACATGTTTGTTTTACCTAAAAGGGTTTCCCCACGTATATCTTGTGTAATGTGTAAAATATCTTCTTGTACGACTCTCATTTGATTCATCATTCATACAACATAACAAATTTGCTTGAACATTTTGTAAATATATTTCCAACATTATCCAAATCTTAATTGCTTTTCCTCTAAAATTGATATAATTATATGTCAAGGGCATTATTTAATACCTTGTCTTTGTTGACGTCGAAAAGTTATTTTTATTCAATCGAAACTGTAATAGGTCGCGATCATTCATATAAGGACATGGCATTTATCTTACACTACTAACATTAACTCAACCGATATTGATAAGGATGCGACTTTGCTACCATCGGAAATGGACGTACGTTCCTCGAAAGCATCCTATTGAAAGAGATAGAAACCTACCTCTTACTCCTTAGGCCATTCTCTTTCATCACTGATTGTCCCCTTCCATCCTATTGCACTCTACTCTAATTGCGGTAGAATATTTTCAATGAATAATGTAAGACTTAATTGTCGTTAACACTTATAGTAATTCTCTTAAATTTCTAAGCACTTCCTTCTCGCATATTGATCTGATTTTGACTGTCCCGTTCCATCCATAACAATGACTCGAGAAATGACATTGAGACCATTCCTTGAAAGATCATTATACCAAAATATCTTCTTATCATTTTTAACAGTAGTGAATGACATATCTGAGGAGGTATGGAAAAAATAAAATGAAAAAAGCTAATAGAACTGTTATTTTCATCCAAAAGGACGGGAGCATGTTTGCCTGTCCAAGATTTTTTTTCTTCTCGATGGGATGTGCTGAATGAAAGAAGACTAAGGAGATGTTGATGTATCACACTCTCTTTCATTGCCGCTGCCAACACCACCATGGATCTTGACCGCTATGCACTACATGTCTGAATCCTGATAAATCAAGATAATCCCACAAATGTTTGATCTTTTTCTTTTTTTTCAAACGCTTTGGTGTAGCGAGCATCTCATCTTTATGAAATATCTAAGAAGAAAACAATCCCTTCATATTCTTGCATTTGTCTTTTCGTATGTGCATTTTTCCATTCACAAAATTTTAGACAAGAAATCACGTTCCTTTATAAGGCTTGTGCCACTGTCCTGTCGTGGGCCAGTATACAACGTCGGGAGGTGAACATAAGCTCGTTGCAAATCATTAGCACCAGATTCTTCCCTCACTGGCTTAAATCTTGTGTGAACGCAACTTTTAAAACCCTATCATTGTTATGTTTAAAATTTTATATATAATAATATTAATATCTATCTATTATCAATTGTCATTTATAACATCTATATTATATTATAAAAATCAGAATGGTTAACAAGATACTCCTAGCTAAACAAATTTGGAGAATATTTTCATCATCAGGGGAATGGATTGATATCCTGGCAAGTAAATATTTGAAGAATAACAGATCTCATATATTAAAGATGGATTCCCATCTGCTACCCAGAGGTTCAACATGCTGGAATAATCTAATTAATGAAAGAATAATTGTTGACACTAGAGTGGGTTGGCAAGTTAGGAGAGGAAACCAAACAAGATTCTGGGAGGATAAATGGTTGTTTATTGAGCCCCTTATCAACACTGAACCTTTTAGCGAGTGGGCTAAGATTTGCAAAGCTCTATTTGGCTTGCAAGTTATATATTATTGGGTGAATGGAAAATGGGTGGATCTGTGTAGTGTTAGTCAGACTCTTGCTCCTATTCAGTCATCTTTGTTGGCTGTCAGACTCTGCCTGGATCAGATGGAAGATCACCTTGTTTTGATGGATGAACCTTTGGGCAATTATTCTGTTTCATCTGCTTTTGCTAGGCTTACTTCTATCCAGATTCCTCCTCCTTTTTGGTCGAAGGCTTGGTTCAAACATCTGATCCCTAAAGTCAACATCTTTTTATGGATCCTTCTTCAAAATAAGGTTCTCACGGTTGATAATCTTTGCAAGCGTGGCTTTTAAATACCTAACATATGCCATCTCTGCAAAATGGAGGCAAAGTCAATTTGTCATTTGTTCCTTCATTGCCCTTTTGCTACCCCGATTTGGGAAAAGTTACTCTGTTACTGGCAATTATCTTGAGTGTTCCCCTTGTCAATTGAAGACTTCTTCATACAATGGAAAGCCCTGACCCACAATCTTGTACTCTATAAACTGTGGGATTTTTCTTTCCCTCATGTTGCTTGGGGTTTATGGAAAGAACGAAACAATAGAATATATAGAGATAAAGAATCTCTGGTGGCCATTGTGTTTGATAAAATCATCAGACTATTGAAATAAAATGTTAATGCTATCTCCTAGAAGGCTTGTATAACCAAGAATATGACTTGCTCGTCCTATGATCTCAAGGTTTCCAAGGAATGGAATATCAATTTTGATTTTTCCTGTGTTCCTAAACATGCTGAAAAGGATAGGGAGGGTGTTTGCTGGTCTTTTCCGCCTAATGGGTGGGCTAAAGCCAACTTTGATGGGGCAGCTAAAGGTAATCCTAGGGCGGCGGGTTGCGACAAAGTCATAAGGGATTCTTATGGTAATTTTCTCAGTGCAATTTCTACTCCCCTTGGTTCTCAAACCAATCACCTTGCTGAGGCAGTTGGTCCTTATCATGTTATAAATCTGGCCCATAGTCTAAATTTTAAAAACCTTTGGCTAGAAGGGGAACCTAAAAATATTATTGATTGTCTTTTAGGTAGATCCCCCCCCTCGTGGACTATAAAGTCTTGGATTGATGATGATATATCAACCTTATCCAAGTTTGATAATATAAATATTTCACATGCCTATAGAAAAGACAATGTTGTGGCAGACTTTTTGCGAATGAAGGGGTTAAAAGTAAAGGACAGTGCACTTGGCTAAACATGAGTGATTTAGGTGCTAATGTCTGAGCCTTATTGAACTATGATGCGTCACATGGGCAAGAAGTGGGTCATCTCATTAATGGTGATAGGACGGGGTAATTACATCACAATCATTAGATTGCATGGGATCGAGCCTAAGTGCTTAACCTATAAGTTTTCCTGGCTTGCTTCATGGGCTCATAGATTTGGCGAGACCATTTCAGGAAAAATTCTCATCTCTATCTGCCCCATTGTGTTTGCTAAAATGGGTGGTGACAGAAAAAGAGTTGAGCTGGATAGCTTTGAAATGCACACTAGAAACATTAAGGCATGGAATAAAGTCAAAAGTGGGGGCTTACTCCCTTTTCTGGAAAAACTCCATGGGTCAAATTAGGAAGCTACAGAGCATTTTGAGAGGAATTTGGATAATGGGGAATTAACCCTTTATGGTAGGAAAGTAAAGCTTGACGAAAACCTCATAGCTAAAGTGACTGGCTTGTTTGTTGAAGGACACAAATTTTTCCAGGATAGGGTTTTCTCTAATGAAACGGTGATCAGATTCTCAAAGAAAGACAAGGAAAGACTGAAACTTGGGAAAATTTCTAACAGTTTCTTTGAAGTTGACACCATTAAAACTCTCTAGAGAAAATTTCTTCATGTTATCATAGAGTATATCACCTTGGATGGTCATTTCACTAGGGCCAACAGCTATCACTTTGCCCCACTCAACCATTTTCATTATAAGGTCAGGGTTTCTCTCCCCTACTATCTTTTTTTTCTTTAAGAAAGAGTTTGGAAGACCACAAGAAAAGCCCAAAAAGATAACCTATTTTGCATACTGGTCTGATTAGGTTAATTGTTCAACATTTTCAAAATTTGTCTACCCCTGCTATTGTGGATGTCCCCCCTGAGTCTGAAGAGGATGATACCGAACCAAGTTGTTCGGGGAATGAGCCCAACTTGAGCTCGGTGAGAGAAGTCTTGAGCCCACCCTCTGTCCAAATAGGTAAGAAAATCCCAAACCCACAATCTGCTAAAGCCTGCACCACGTCGAAGCCTGGAAGTTCTACTCTCATTCCCAAAGGTGTTGAAAAGAATCTTTTGATTAAAAACCTTGTTTCGTATTTTGAAGACTCTCCTGATTGTGAGGATTCTGGGGCCAATACTAATTCTCCTTATGTTGTCCCTTCGTCAGACAGAGATGTTAGATTGGGATCCCCGAGAGCCCCCGACCTAGCTAAAAGTTTATTTAATCTTGATAGGGAACCCTCTATTGATTTCATGGGTACAACTAGGAAAAATGCAGTGGACCAATTCAGAAACTTGAAATGGGTTTTTCATGAAATCAATGTGCTAAAAATAAAAAACTGGGCCCTTCAAAGTAAACTAGAAGAAATGGGAGCTAAGGTCACTGCTTTATGCAAGGAGGCAGAGCGTAAAGATTATAGTGCCAGCAAAGAAATCTAGGACAATGTGGGCAAGGATAGAAGAATTGAAATTGATTTGGAAAAAATGAAAAAAACTGTAAAAAAAATAGTTGATTAGAATAATAGGATGGCAAGACATAATGCCATCATTATCAACGCTATGACTGAGAAACTTGACAAAGCGCTATAGGGGTCTTTGGTGGTCGATTTGGAAGAGGTTAAGGATAAAAACCAGGAAGAGGATATTGGTATTTCAAAGAGAACCAGGGAAAATTTGAAAA
The DNA here is from genome assembly GCA_007258455.2 of Sequoia sempervirens. Lineage (NCBI taxonomy): Eukaryota > Viridiplantae > Streptophyta > Pinopsida > Cupressales > Cupressaceae > Sequoia > Sequoia sempervirens. The sequence goes on from VDFB02105785.1 coordinate 458,097,234, forward strand.
GGAAAGCCCCTCTCATGCCACAGATGATCAAGACTTTTAAGAAGGGTGTTCAGGACATGCAAGACCTGGAGGTTGAGACATAGTCTGTTTTGAAGACTCTGAGTTAGTTTCGGTTGTTCTTTTGCTTGTACTTTGGTTGGTTTTTTGATTGACCTTCCTAGTCTTTTGTGGTTGGTGCTGCTTCTTCTGGTTTTTTCCTTCTGTGTGGCCTGTTTTCTCTGCTAGACTTTTTCATCCTCTCTTTTGTTGTAAACTTGGTGGTTTCGGATCCTTGTAAAACCCGTTTTTCCCTTTATCAAAAACAAATTTCTCTAAATCACAATAGATCATTTTTATTTTTTTTCTTATCTTTATCACATTGTATATATTTGCAAAGGTGTGGGTTTTTGTAAAGTGTATAATGAATTTATTATATAAAGAAAATGGACTAATGAATTTCTTAATTAATAGTCAATACTATTGGTTAATGGAAAAAGATAAAAAATTATGACAAGTTTAGATCCAAATGTTTATGCAACTAAGACTAATATGATAGTAGCAACTAAGATTGATATTGAGCCTTGTTTGTCCTAATGTAATTTTTTAATAATAAGAAATTATGGTAAATGACCTAGGAAGATGTTATTCTATTCATGCTCTTAGACACATAACGAGAGGCTTTTGATATGTAGACTAAAAAGATAACTAACTTATTCTAGGAAAGTGAACCTTGGGAGTGAAAAATTAAAAAAGTAATAGAAATATGTGAAATCAATCACAACATGGACCATTTCAAGGGATAAAAACCTTTGGTGTATAATCAAGAATGCTATAATTTATATGGAATGAAACTAATGTGAACACTAAGGTATTGTAATGAGCCACACAAATAATAATGCATCCAATGGTCTCTTGTTGTGTTATGTGATCATCACAATTACCAATTGTTATTTCCTCTTGTTTAGTAATGTCTTGCCTAATAGGAGAGGTGGGTATGTGCAAGATCATCATGGAAAAAACAGGCCCTTAAGTGGTGAAAAATTCAGAAAAATCAGAGTTAGGAAACTTGATGTAAAATTTTGAATAAGTTATCTATATTATTTCAAAAATATGTAAGAATAGAATCTATAGAAAATTGAATGTAGTTTATAAACTACTAGGTTTATCTAAAAAGAAAAATCTATTTGGTGAAAATTTGAAATTTCAATGCAGTAGTACTTAAATTTCAGGGAAAAAATAAGAAGTAGGTGTCTGTCTGACCACCCTAACCACAATAAAATGATAATATTTTTTAATAATATTTTAGATATAAGTAGAGGACTCATGTCTAGTTGTGATGCATATTTTTTTGTAATTTTTTTCAAGTAAATAATTAGTTATGAAATTTTTATTATAACTTTTAAGAAATATAAAAACTCTTATGTCTGATCACCTTAACTTGGTCAAAACTTCATGAAATTCAATTTATTTTTTTAATCCTATAGTATGTGAAGCATAGAATGTGACACATGTTTCAAATTCAAAAAATGTGATATCATTTGAAAGCTATAGATGTTTTTCAAGCAGCCTATTAATCAAGACTTTAGTCATAATTCAAATAGAAAATGAGTAATAATTATTTATTAATTTCAAAGTAAAACATAATTTATATCAGTGGAAAGATGGGAATCTCCTTTAAAAACCCTTTTCATTTCATCAATTTTGGGTTAAAAAAAAGTTGTCAGCCACATACCCTACACATACCCATCATATCGCCAGTTTTTGGCGCATCATGATCCTGCACATACCCAAGTAGGAGGAGAAAATTAAGTAAGTTTATCAAAACTCTCATTGATTGGTTCTTCTAACACTAAAATATCTTCTTCACAACTAGGAGAGATATTAGGAGAAGAATGAATATGATTGTTATGATTACCCAAGTTTGTATTCTCTTTCACTAGACTAACCTCACTCAGAGAAGGGATACTAGGAGAGGGATCAATGACAAAAAAAATAGAGAGGGGAGAGGACTTCATATTCATATGCACTTAACAAAACTCTCTTACAACACTCAACAAGATCTGAAAATAGAACATGAAGTATAATTACCATATATTTTTGCAATGAAAACATGATGTAAGGATTGTCCTACAAATTTGAAATGCAACAATGATAGAGCCAACATGCAAAAGGAGAATGCAATTTTCATATTTAGAACATGATAATTGATTGATTATACAATGTAAAAATCTAAAAATGAAATGTTGTAAATACCATTTTGAAATTAAGACACACATGAAATAACTAAATTAGGCTAGGTTTAATGAAATGCGTGTAACAGAAAGTCATCCAACTGAAACAACTATCTAGTGGTAGCAAATAGAGGTACAAAAATAATGTTTTTAATGCTATAAAAGGCAGTTTTAGATCTGATTTGGGACTAATTCACCCTAAGGGGCATATGAGTCCTGTTGATGGGTGTTTTTGCACTTCTCAACACAAACAAAGCACAAGTGCAATTTCTCTCTTGAAAGGTGAAAATTTGTAAGCAAGTTTCAAACAATCACTCCAAGGTATCTCGAGTGTCAGGTCATGACAGTGTAAGAATAACTCAGTTGTCATTGTGATTTTTTGGTAATCACAAGGCACCTTTATAGTTCAGAAATCATGGAAGTTTCAGGTTTGCAAATTGAGTTTCAAAGTTTTGGAAATGAATGAACGGTGGCTGCACACTCAGAACAACAAGTTGAAACTCACTTCAATCACCAAATTTGACATTGTCATGGTGCTTGGGATCCTAAACTAACATGGATTTAAAAGAAACAAAAAAATGTGAAAGGGTTGAAAGGGTTATTCTAAGTCTAAACCAGAATGAATAGTAACAATGGAGGCTACTATAGTAGACAGACTCCCATAAAACTAAGTTTTTCTTGACCAAGTGAAATGTACAGGTCCACAAAACCAATGCAATCTTCAAGGGGTCTTTGCAGATTTTTAGATTGTACATTCACCTATTTAGCATGAACAAATATTTGAACTAAGTTGTAGCAAATAAACAAGCCCAGACTAACTTTACATAGTAGTTTGTCATCAACAAATTGCCAAAAGTGCAGGTTGGAAGTGCATCAAATACTGTAACAAGCAACCACCATTAAAGCCATTCAAGAAACTAACAAACAAAAATAAGCATAGAGGTTGAATCATGTATGCACAATGAGAAAGATCAAAGAAAATAACTAACTTCAGTGCTTCCTTCTATTGCTTTAATATGCCTCTTAAAACAATTCATCTCTCTTTTTACAAATGAGGAGCAAGCCCCTATTTATAGTTTTCCAGAAGAAGAATGAATGGTCAAGATTTATTTACACTGAATGGCTCATATTCATTGTACTCTAGGGTCTCATCTAACCCCAGCATCTTATAATGTAAAAATAGACTCCTTTGTCTTTTTCCTGTTTTGTCTTCTAGTCTATTTTGTATTTTAGCTTCTCTATCTTGTCGCTGAAAACTATTAGAGTCTACCTTTGTTGGTTTTCCTCCAACCTTTCTTCATCCAAACCAATGAATCTTATTACATATTTGTGTCATTGAGAAGCAGATATATCTTCCTCAGTCTCAACGGATGGCCCTCCATTAGCGAAAATAAAATAGCTCTCCTCATTATTTTATTTGAAGGTAGTTTCTAGTTGTGGTATGGTTTGGAATAGACTCTTAGGTAGATTTTAGCAATCAAATATTTGAATAACTCCTTTATGGTGCATATTGATGGATAAGAAAATCCTCCACTTTGGTAACTCTAGATCTCCATTAGCATATTTCAAATGTCCATCTTGAAACCTCCTTTGCAATATCATACATGAGAGGAAATTTATGTGAATGTATTAGAACTTCCCCTTTTGTAGCCTATGGCCTTACATTGTAGATGATCCTGCACACCGAATAGCCATGTTAATTAGCAATAAGGACTTAAGTAGCCATCATTATGAATAAATTAATAATAAGAGCGAAAGAAATTCATTATTCATAATAATGCAATCCTTCAATTTTGGTTTCCCATCAGATTCACATGATATATAAAGGTGCATATGCATAATTATCTAATTAGAACTCTCTTTTGTAATGCCACATCCATGCGGAGCTTGAATCATCATCACCGTCCCATCATTGAAGCCCAAAACCCCATGTGCAGTGAAGAAAATCCAAGTCAAATATGCCAATAGAATGACATAGAGTAGCACATCCCCCACAAGTGCAAGGTGTGCAGCTCGAAAATAATGCAAATAGTTGAGGCAAGAATTCCATAAGAACATAATCCATCCTAACTTATCATTCCATGCCAGTACTTATATAATCAGTCATTGTTGCAGTATTGGTTTCTAATGATTGTGTAAAAGAATAGCCCCATCAAGTGTCAATGTATGGTGTCATCCCTTAATGCCTGCTCTACTCATCTAGAATTATTTACCTACCATGTCAGTCCCCCTTGCTTAGCATGAAATGTAATGGACAAAGAAGTAATGCCTATGAAAAATCATTCAACACAACATTCAGCTTTTGGATGCCACATAGTTGTAAGGGAAGAGGTCGCTACCCCTCCATGAAATTGTGTGACTTGATACCATCACAAATTTACCTTTAAAACCATCAAGGACCACACTTCCCTCAAAATATGTATTTTTGAAAAGTGTAGTGTGGGAGCCATCAAATTATAGAGATAAAAGGGTCTCATGTCACAACATTGAAGTGATTTATGCTCCTTTCCTCTTATAGTATGAGCTCGAGGAGTGCCTGAGCTTGTTGAGTCAAGGCAACCTTATTAGAAAGACCAAAACATAGCGATACATGGATATCAGTATGCTACATATCATTGTATTTAACTTTCATCTTGATCACACTAATTAAGGAGAGGCACTAGACTAGAGATGATAAATTTATAGCATCCTCACGGGTAACCATGTAATTTTCAATGGACTTATAAAGTTTCAATAGATCACATCTTGTGCAATGAATACTATTGAGGATTGGCTTACCTTCACTTGAGTAATTTTTTGCTTCAGGGGAAAATATGTAGTGTTTGGAGTTGGGAATGGGAAGGAGATAGATGTGGATACCAAGTGAAGTGGAGTTGTTTAGATAGTAGAAAGATCTATGAAAATAAAATGTTGAGAAGGTTGTGCAGAAATATCATGAGAGAAACCCTCAAAAGAAGGGCATGGGAACATGTGGAACCCATGTACATGATTCTCGCAATGCTCAAGAACTTGTGAAACAGACCCTTAGACCATCCATTGTGGAACTACAACGTTGATTCAATGACTTAATAGTGATCATGAATGAATAATCACCACGCAAAATATTGGAGTGGCATTTAAAGTTAACATAGTTCGTACCCATGTTGATAGCAAGGTGGAATCCGAGTTTTCTATTATGAACTTCATCATAACTTAGAGAGGCTAGCCTTGCATAGTTACTAGAAAAAAAAATTTAGACCACACTTTAGGGTGCTTGCAAAATAATGCTCTCATTTATAGATGTTTAAGATCCCATGCTACATGGAATTTAACATTACCTAGCTAATGAAAATAAAATTCATAAATCACAACCTCACCACATTTCAGTGGATGCTACTGATAATAGATTTACAAGCATTGGCACCTCAAACAGTGGCATATCTTGGTCATAGCTTGGTCTTCATCCCCTCATCCTTTGATATACCCATCATTGAGTATGCATGGTTATATGGCCGTAGAAAATGGAATGTGGAGGGCTAAAAATATAATGTAATTTGTAGAAGAAACATGCATGAAATCCGAGGTGGTTGACGCCCTAAGGACAATGGCCTACTACAAGTGGACATCCATATCACAATCTCTACCATCACAAGAGAGGGTGATACTTGTGCTACTTAAGTCTGCCTAGGAGATGCAAAAGGTGAACATGCGAAGGACGGGCTGGGGGGAGTTGATATGAGAAAGTCGTTAATCAACAGCTCGGTAGGTGATGACTCTAGTAGGGCGAGTACCCACAGAAAACTATTAAAGTGGTCAGAGGATCTCAATCTTATCACTATCATTCACCCATGTTTGTTTGATTTAATCTCCGCTCTTTCCCATGGTTGATATTTCTTTGTGTGCATCGATTTTCACTTTCACAGTGGGAACACTCAATTTCGTACTGGGCACCCAACCCTCATCAAATCATTCACCAATGTCACCTCGACTACTTTCCTAACTTTAAAATAGTTTCAATTATCATACCCTATAAAATAATGTAATGCAACAACACCTAGACGAGTGCGGTTGTTAATCAAAGAAATTGCCTTAATTGAAAGTAGTAAGTAGAAATTTCCCATTGAAAAGGCCCATTCCAAAGGTCATAAGGAACATCGAAATGGGAATGTCGGCTTGCAAATGGACTTCTGCTAAGGGAAATCTATAGGGCGACTCCCGTAGGTAGTGGTAAATATTGCGACTTCTGCAAGTGAAAACCTACAAAGAGTTTTCTGCAAAAAGCTAGAAACTTCCATAACTGTGAGCAAACAACTTGGGTTTGATGGATTTTACAATTTTAAGATATGTACTCATCCCAAGCTCATAATAGGGGTCTGACAACCAAGGAAAATTCCAACCAACAGAAGCAAGCAAAAAAGGGGGTCTATGCCCTCATTGGGGCATGTGTGCAAAATATGCACAACAAATAGTGACTCAGATAGGGAAATGCTCTAGAGCATTTTGATGAAAAACTATAATCTTGAACCCAAAATCTCTAGTTCTAACCTCCATACTAGGACAAACAAACTAAACAGCTGACCAAAGGATCAAAACTAGTAGTCAATCCAACCTTTTGTACACTGAAAATCCAAGTTTGTGCAAATGCATTAATTCTTGTGCTAAATTCGCAATAGGAACCTAACCTCCATCAAGTTAAGCTATATGATTTATTCTAACTCCAAAAGCATCATGGACATTGCCTCGCTGCTAGTCAGGTGTCCATAGCCCGAATGAGGTTGTTGTTGTGATTCACTCAGACATTGCTCTACTACTAGCTTGGCGTCCATAGCCCTGGTAGAGTTATTCATATTTTTTCAAAAGTTGAATTTTCTTTTTATTTTCATTTTTTTCTTTTGGGAAATGCAAGAAGATGAGTCCATGAAATGTGGAAGTTTTTGCCTTAGGCAAAGAAAAGAAATCGGCTTGCAAAAAATGAGGTCCTGCTTTTTAATAAGTGGGATCCCATTTTTAAAAAGTAGGATCTCATTTAGCTTAAGGATCTCAAGCCTAAATTTAAAAAATGGGATCCCATTTTTAAAAATTTCCATTTTGGAAAATTTTCAAAATTTTCAAAATGGGATCCCATTTTGAAATTTTTTTCAAAATGGAATGTTTTCAAAATTGGATCCCGTTTTGAAAACTTTCTATATTTGGAAACATCCAATTTTTGAAAAAATTCTATTTTCAGAAAGTTTTCAAAATGGGATCCCCTTTCATAGAACCATAAAAAATGTTTTTTTATGAAATGAGATCTTGTTTTAAAATAGGATCCCATTTTTTAAATTACAAATTTTTGGGCGAATTTTTGGCTTGTTTTTTGGTTCAAGAAATGGCTTGGGGACCCAAACCTAAGCTTTGGACCTAATTTGACCTACAACTTGAAGGTCCTGCTAATGTCACAGACAAATTTTTGGGTGAATTTTTGGCTTGTTTTTTTCTTTTGGGAAATGCAAGAAGATGAGTCCATGAAATGTGGAAGTTTTTGCCTTAGGCAAAGAAAAGAAATCGGCTTGCAAAAAATGAGGTCCTACTTTTTAATAAGTGGGATCCCATTTTTAAAAAGTAGGATCTCATTTAGCTTCAGGATCTCAAGCCTAAATTTAAAAAATGGGATCCCATTTTTTAAAATTTTCATTTTTGGAAAATTTTCAAAGCGGGATCCCTATTTTTTTAAAATTTATTTTGGAAAATTTTCAAAATGAGATCCCATTTTGAAATTTTTCCAAATGGAATGTTTTCAAAAATTGGATCCCATTTTGAAAACTTTCTATATTTTGGAAACTTCAATTTTTGAAAAAATTCCATTTCGAGAAAGTTTTCAAAATGGGATCCCCTTTCATAGAACCATAAAAAATGTTTTTTTATGAAACGAGATCTTGTTTTAAAATACGATCCCATTTTTTAAATTACAAATTTTTGGGTGAATTTTTGGCTTGTTTTTTGGTTCAGGAAATGGCTTGGGGACCCAAACCTAAGCTTTGGACCTAGTTTGACCTACAACTTGAAGGTCCTGCTAATGTCACAGATAAATAGTGACTTTGAACATATGTCTGAAGACCTATTTTACATAATTTTTTTATGAAATTAAAAAGAAAATTATAGATGAGACAGTGCAGATTCCAAATATGTAATTTTTTTTATAATTTGATTAATTTTTCTATTTTTCAATTAATTTCTAATGAAACTAGTCCATAAACTTGAATTATCAAGTTTTTTTAGTATTTTAATAACTTTTGATCAACATAAAATTTTGACGAATGAATTGTATGAGAAAAAACGTCAGAACAATTCTTTTCAATTTAAAAAAAAATAAAAAAATGATAATTTTAGGTCATCTTATGTGTGTCATACATGACAATTTTTCAAGACGACAAATATGCCTAATAAAAATCTAACAAAAAAAAAATTCAGTAAAAAATTACAAAAAAATATCGAAAACAAGCTTCAGTGAGTCACAAATCTTTTCCAATAAGGATTTAGAAAAATATGATAATTTAGGTCAAAATATGGATGTCATACATGTGCATGGTATGTTATAAAAAAGTGACTTTTAAATAGTGCTTTTTAGAAACGCCTATTGAAACTCAATTTGTACAATCTCGCTATTGAAATAAATTACATACTTGGAAACTAGACTCTGAGTACTACATTTTATGATTAGTGACTTTTTTTAAGATTCCATCTCTAAGTGCTTCAAATTTTAAGGTCAAATGTGTCAAATTCTAAAAATCAGGGAAAACACTTCCACTTTTTGGCCAAAAAGTGGACTCAACTTCTTTCCAGTACCCTTTTATTTCTCTTGATCTTTTCTTTACTCTTCTTTTTATTTCAGCTTGCAAGCAATGAAGCTCACACTCAAGGCTAAGAATCACAGTGGCGCTAAAGTAGGATTTTAAAATTTTCACTTAGCTTCGCAAAGGAGCCCACGACAATCATAGGATTCTTAGAGTGTGAAAGGTGTAAGATTTTAGAATACATCAAAATCAGAATGAACCAAAGACTTTCCCCTTTAGTCAAACATCTGGGTCACTTGACACCAAAAGAAGACCTTCATCATCCACTTTGAAAACTTGATTGGAGTTTCTTGAAGAAATACTTAAATCAACCCTAGGAAATGAAATGGTTATTGCACTTGTAAACATACCCAACAAAAAATAGGGGGACCTCGAGCAAAGTGGAAGCAAAACGAAAGTAGAACAACCTAAGGCAACCACCTAAACTAACCAAAGAGGGAAAATGAAAGCAAACTAAATGGAAACTAATCTACAACAAACCAACTAAACTAGTGAAAGTAGGAAAGAAAACTATATACAAAGAAACTTACACTATTAAAGCTAAACTATGTACAAAGAGATTCACAATCCATGCCCAGGGTAGTCAAATTTACACATAGCCTAATACAATTTCGTAATATGCACAAGCAATAGGGTGATAATTATGGTTCTAATCCATGCTAGTTCATCCTTATATTCAGAAAGATATAACTTTGTATCACAACATTCAAATTCAATAACAAGAGCAAACAAAACCAAGAGTTGAGGTGATTCATGAAGTCCATGGTCAATCCATAAACAAGTCTACTTTCCCTCTTTCCCATAATCAAAATAACAATTTATGCAACTATAAGTATTTAAAGGAGCAAGGAAAGATAGAACCTATATGTCAATGTGCAAGGGCAACAGTGTCTAATGGTTAAGAGAGTATGTGGTGTCATCCAACCATGCATCATCCACTTCCAAGGGACTCAATTGATGATGCAACATTCCCCTTGCATTGTAAATATGCAAATCACAATTAAATTGATTAGGTAGTAGACAAAGTGAAGATTCAAAATTTTTGAATTCAAGGGATATTCTACCTGATTTCGGGGTTGCATAAGGCTAAGAAGACATAATGGTGATAATTTCTTCAACACCGTCCTAATGATCCACAACCTCCATTGTGTTCCCCTCGAGAAAACGCACCTCATTGTGTTGATCCTCTGTGGTCCATGACTCCACTTGATTGTTGTCCTCAAAATGCAGCATGTTGGCCCATTTAATTTCCCTCATGTTGACTTCAATTTGATGGTGCTTTATGTCATAAAAACATTATATGGACAAACTCGTCTTGTTACAACCCTCTAAAAGTGCAAAAGGATTAGCAATATACAGGGCAAAAAGACTCCTTGTAGCATCCTATGGTTGGAAGGATATATCACCCTTGTGGGAAGCTGCAAAGACATCCTTGTTGTGGTCCTCTTCTCTTTGCATTTCATGTGGCTCATTTGGATATCCACTCGTTTCTTCATCTTCACTGTTGTTGTAAATGGAAATGGTATCCTCTTCTTCATCTGGGATCTTGAGCATTTCATTGTCTGAAGGTTTGAGTGATATCTCCTCATCACTACCAACCTCTAAAACATACCCTTGCTTTGCGTTGTTATACCTCCACAGTATAGCTCCCAATGGAAAGAAGTCATCAATTGACTCTACCACTTCAAGGGGACCAAAATATGATATGTGATTTTCCTCCAAGGGTTCCTCATGGCATTGATCATCAACCCTATATAGATCATCCGTGAGAGGGGAGGAATCTTGATGGTTGACAAATGCCTCAATGATGTGATCTATTTCATCATTATTGGGAATGAATTGTTCCTCTTCCGTTACTATCCCAAACCCATCTTGTGAGCTACACTTAGCCAAACTATCAATTGACTCATGTTCTTCAACCTCTAGCTCACTTCTTGAAGCGACAGTAGGAGGCTTAGCATTTGGTTGCTCCACTCGTTCCTTAACTTTTGTGATGGCTTATTGACACAACTCGCATGTGAACTCTAAATTTGTAGAATCATGAAGCCTACACCAATTCGGTAGTAACAAGACCTCCAAATTTATCTAGTATCTCAACTATGGCCAATCCCTTATGAGCCTCAAGATGAGTTTATTATATCTCTCCAATATCGGATCTTCATCAATGTTTGAAGATGAAGTTTGATGGTGGACTACCTCAGCTTGTGGTCGATCTCATTCCTTTAGATCTTCATTTTCAGTTGTCAAACTACCTTCATCCATGGAGAAAATTTCCTCTAATCCCATTTCACTTAAACTTTCATCAAGGCTCCCTACTGTCCCAAGGAGTTCAACTCCTTCTTGGCTGTCCTAGCACTTGTTTCTGTAAAATTTATTGATTTAACTTTAGTGTGCTATATTACAAATGTTATTTTTTATTTTTCCTCAGCAAATGACTCCTCTTGATTGTTGGTTGATAGCTCTATCTAGTTCAAATAACTTCTAGCTCGATCAATGATGTCTACATATGAAGGAAAAGTTAGTTCTGAATGAGGTGCATTATGAACCCTACACCATATAGACATTTATTCTTCTAATCTTAGTCCATCCTCATTGCTCGGCTATTCTTGGATCAACTCTTCAAATGTTTTGTCTACAACATCAACAAGTTCTTCTTCTAGATCAACAAGATCCAACGATCAATGCACATCACAAAAGATGCTTTCTCCCTACAGTGCCATCTTAATTATGGCCAAGAATGTCAAACATTACATTTCATTATCTTTGCAAGTGTCATGAATTTTACACTTATCTAACAATACCAAATTATGCAATGGTTCATTCAATATTCTACTAAAATCTTCTTGAAGCTGAGTGATGTTGGTATGAAATTGCTACTCCATCTCAGCTCAGGTTTTGGTGTCTTCAAATTTTTTGATTCTTTAATTTTTTTCTTATGATGAGATATATCTATCTCAAATTTAACTTGAAACTACATCCAACTTCCAGCTTTGCAGCTTCATGCTCTACCCTCCTTCTAGCGCCAGTTCTGTTGATGAGTGTTTTTGCACTTCTTGACACAAAAAAAGCACAAGTGCAATGTCTCTCTTGAAAGATGAAAATATGTAACTAAGTTTCAGCCAATCACCCCAAGGTCTCTTGGGTGTTAGGTCATGATAGTGTAAGAACAACTCATTTTTTGTTATTTTTTGGTAATCACAAGAGGCCTTTATGGTTCACAAAATATGGAAGTTTCAAGTTTGCAAATTGAGTTTCAAAGTTCTAGAAATGAATGAACAATGGTTGCACACTCAAAACAACAAGTTGAAACTCACTTCAATCACCAAATTTGACATTGTTATGATCTTTGGGATCCTAAACTAACATGGATTTAAAAGAAACAACAAAAGGTGAATGAATTGAGAGGGTTATTCTAAGTCTAAACAAGAATGAACAATAACAATGGAAGATGCTATAGTAGATAGACTCTCGTAAAACTGAGTTTTTCTTGACCAAGAAAAATCTATAGCTCCACAAAACCAATGTAATTTTCAAGGTGTCTTTATAGGTTTTCAGACTGTACATTCACCTATTTAGCATGAACAAACAATTGAACTAAGGTTCAAAAAATGAACAAGCCCAGACTTACTTTACACAATATTTTTTCATCAACAAATTGCCAAAAGTGTGGGCTAGAAGTGCATCAAATACTATAACAAGCAACCACCATTAAAGTCATTCAAGAAACTAACAAATAGAAATAAGCATGGAGGTTGAATCATGCATGCACAATGAGCAATCACAAAGAAAACAACTAATTTCAATGCTTCTTTCTATTGCTTCAATATGCCTCTTACAACAATTCATCTCGCTTTTTGCAAATGAGGAGTAAGCCCCTATTTATAGTTTTCCAAAAGAAGAATGAATGGTCAAGATTTATTTATAATGAATGGCTTAGATTCATTCTAGTCTAGGGTTTCACCTAACCCTAATATCTTATAATATAAAAATAGACTCATTTATCTTTTTCCTATTTTGTCTTCTAGTCTATTTTGTCTTTTAGCTACTCTATCTTGTAGCTGAAAACTATTAGAGTCTTCCTTTGCTAGTATTCCTCCAACATTTCTTCATCGAATCCGGTGAATCTTATTATAGATTTGTGTCACAGAGAAGTAGATATATCTTCCTCGGTCCCGATGGACATCCCTCAATTAATGGAAATAAAACAACTCTCCTTGTTTTATTTGAAGGCAGTTTTCAACTATGGTATGGTCTGGAATAAACTCTTAGGTGGATTTGAGCAATCAAATATTTGATTAACTACTTCATGGTGCATATTCATGGATAAGTAGATTCTCCACTTTGGTAACTTTAGATCTACATTAGCATATTTCAAACGTCCATCTTGAAACCCTCTCTACAATATCATACATGAGAGGCAATTTAAGTTAATGTATTAGAGATTCCACTTTTGTAGCCTATGGCCTTAAGTTGTAGATGATCTTGCACACCAAATACCCATGTTAATTAGTGATAAGGGCTTAAGTAGCCATCATTATGAATAAATTAATAATAAGAATGAAAGAATTTCATTATTCATAATAGTGCAATCCTTTAATTTTAGTTGTGATTCACATGATATCTAAAGATACATACGCATAATTGTCTAATTTGAACTCTCTTCTTTAATGCCACATCCCCTAGGCGCTTGACTCATCATCATTGTCCGATCACCCAAGCCTCGAACCCCACGTGCAATGAGAAAAATGCAGGTCAAATATGCCAAGTAGTGCGGCCCCTACAAGTGCAAGTTGTGCAAAGAAATAATGTGAATAGCTAAGGCTGGAATTCCGTAAGAACATAACCCATCTTACTTATCATTCCATACCAGTACTTATATAATCAGTCATCATTTTTGTACCATCAAGTCGCAATGTATGGTGTCGTCCCTTAACACCTACTCTACTCATTGTGCATTATTTACCTACCCTGTCAGTCCCTCTTGCTCATCATGAAATGCAATTTATGAAGAAGTAATGCCTATGAAAAATAATTCAACATAGCAGTCAGCTTCTGCACTGGACATGACATGCCCCTCCATGAAACTGTGCAACTTGAAACCATCACAAATTTACCTTTAAAGCCGTCGAGGACCATAGTGCCCTCAAAATGTGTAGTTTCTAAAAGCGTAGTGTGAGTGCTACCGAATTGCGGAGACAAAAGGGTCTTGCTCTGTGACATTGAAGTAATTGATTCTCTTTTCCTCAAACGTTATGAGCTCAAGGAGTACCTAACATTGATGATTCAGGGAAACCTGATTAGAAAGACCAAATGTAGTGATACTAGGATATCAATATGCTGCATATCATCATATTTAACTTTCATCCCGATCACACTACTTTAGAAGAGGCACTAGATTAGAGATGCTAAATTTATTATGTTCTCACGGGTAACCATGCGATTTTCAATTGCCATATAAAGTTTCAATAGATCACATCCAGTGCCATGAATACTATTGAGGATCGACATACCTTCACCCAAGCAGAGTTTTGTTGTAGGGGAAAATATGTAGGGTGTTTGGAGTTGGAAACAATAGGGATACATATGTGGATACTCAACGAAGTGGAGAAGTTTAGACAGAAAAGAGATCTACGATAGTAAAATGCGGAGAACGTTGTGTGGAAAGCTCGTGAGAGAAAGCCTCTCAAGGTCATGGGAACACGTGACACCTACGTACATTATTTTGGCAATGCTTGAGAACTTGAAAAATGGACCCTTAGACCATCCATTGTGGAACTGCAACATTCAGTCAATGACTTAAAAGTGATCATGAATGAATAATCACACACAAAAGATTGGAGTGGCATTTAAAATTTACACACTTCGTGCCCATGTTGATGGCAGGGTGGAATACGAATTTGTTATTGTGAGCTTCGTCATAACCTAGAGAGGCCACACTTGCATAGTTACTAAATGAAATTATTTACACCAAACTTCAGGGAACCTACAAAATGATGCTCTCATTCATAGATATTTGAGATCCCATGCTACGCGGCATTTAACATTACCTAGTTGATGAAAATAAAATTCATAAATCACAACCTCACTACATCTCAATGGATGTTGTGGACAGTCGATTTACAAGCACTTGCATCTCAAATGGTGGAATGTCCTGGTCATAGCTTGGTCTTCATCCCCTCATCCTTTGATATAACCATCATCGAGTATGCATGCTTAGATGATCATATAAAATTGAGTATGGAGGGCTAATAGTATAGTGTCATTTGTGGAAGAAACATGCATGAAAGCTAACACAAGAGAGGGTAGTACCCATGCTACTTAAGTCCTCCCAAGAGATGTGGAAGGAGAACATGTGGAGGATGGGTTAGGGAGAGCCAATATGAGAATGCAATTAAACAACAGCTCAGGATGCGATGACTCCTGTAGTGTGAGTACTCATAGAAAACTATTCAAGGGGTCACAAGCTCCCAAAATTATCACCATCATTCGCCCATGTTTGTTCGATTTAATGTCCTCTTTTTCCCACAGGTAATATTTCTTTGTGTGCATTGATTTTCATTTTCATAGTGGGGGGGTTCAATTCCCAATTGGGCACCCAACCCTCATGAAATTGTGCATCGTACATCACCTCAGTTACTTGTATACCTTAAAAAGAGCTTCAATTATCATCTCCTATCAAATAATGTAACACAATGATACCTGAAGAGGTGCGGTTGTTAATCAAAGAAATTGCCTTAATAGAAAGTAGTGAGCAAAAATTCCCATCGGAAAGGCACATGCCACAGGTCATAAGGAATGACAAAATGGGAATGTCGGCCCGCAAATGGACTTCCGCTAAGGGAAATCTGTAGGGAAACTCCTGCAAGCAACACTAAATAGTGCAGCTTCTGCATGGTAGAAACCCACAAAGAGTTTTCCACAAAAAGCTAGAAACTTCTAGAACTCAGAGTGAATGACTTGGGTATGATGGATTTTACAATTTTAAGAGATGTACTCATTGCAAGCTTAGAATAGGGGTCCAAAAACCAAGGAAAATGCCAACCAATAGAAGTAAGTGAAAAAGGTGGTCCATGCCCTCAACGAGGCATGCATGCAAAATATGCACAAGTCCTAGTCAAGGTTTTTAGAAGGGTTAAATGGTGAAAAATGCACAACACAAAATTCCCAAAAACTAGGCATAACAACCTATATTGGGACTAAATCGCCTAAAGGAGTGTATAAGTCCCAAATTAGGGTTTTTGCAACAATTTCAACAAATTATGAGTTGATTGTAAGTTTTCTAACTTGTATTCTATGTTGACTATCTATAATTGTAGAATTTCAGTGAAATTGAAGGATCTAAGATGCAAAAATGCAACCTATATGCTCTTTCACTAATGCAAGATTTAGAAACCTTAAATGCCAATTAACTAATGCAAGACCCAATGCAAAGCGAATGTAAGCAAGATCTAGGACTTTAATACACTCCAAATCAGAAAATAAAGTGTTCGAAGATTGGTTTTGCCAAAATGAAATGTTGAAAGTTGTCGCTCTATGTTTTAGGACTAGAACAACTAATTTTCTCCAAGTTACACTCAAGGATACTCTATAGATCTCAATCCAAGGATGGAATGAGGGAAAGAAATATGTTGGAAGGATGTCCTAGGGGTGTGATTAGAGGTATAAAGTGGGTTCACCACCAAGCTAGGGCTTGGAAAGATAAGAAATGAATGCAATGTGAAAAACCTAACTAGATGACCTAGGAAATGTAACTAAAATACAAAATAACAAAATAAGAGTGAGTAAAGGCACACTTGGAAGAAGGATGAGGTCAGAACAATATTCAAAACCTTAAAATCCTAAACTTTAATGCCCACTAGGACTCATACGCCAGTTTGGGTGATTTAGTCCCAAACTAGGGTTTCTGGGCCAAAACTGGAATCTGTCAAGGACTGATCTAAATCTCTTGAAACCTAAAAAATGGAACTATTAGGACTCATACGCCACAAATGGAAATTTAGTCACAGTATTAGGGTTTAGTTGAAATTCTGGCATTCTCTAGTGATCTCCTATAGCTTCCTTCGTACCAAATCTCTGAGTTAGAAACCTTGATTTGCAACTTGTAGGTGACTTTATGTGATCTTGGAATGTAGATGACAACTTGACAACTTGACAACTTTTCTCCAATCTTGTAACCTTTTCTTCAAAGGATCCTTAAGCTCCAATACACCTAGATCTACAATCACACATGTAGAGAGAAAAAAACTTATTGATTGTTATGGAATAGAGGTTTTCCTTGGTCAAACCCCATTTAGGTAATTAAACCTTATGATGAAATAATGAAATATGAACACGAAACATGAAATATGAAACATGAACAATGATACCTTGAATGATGTCTTGAGATGTAAATCAATAATCTAACATGAAGTGGCCATGTAGAATATAGATCTTGATCTTGAATTAGATGTAGAACAATGCATAATCCTTGATCTTGAATGCTACATCATGACACTAGCTCAACAACATGCTTCATGCTTTATGCCCTTGACATGATAATTGATCTTGAATTGCTGCAACAAACGATGGAGAAAACTATCCTTGATTGCCTTAGAAATGGTCTTCAATAGTTTATGAAGCTCTTTTGAAGTCATATGATGCTTAACTCTTGATTTATTGGGTTGATATTATGATTTCTTAGTTAAATAATAATTTTCAACCTTGTTTATATAGGCATTTCACCTAACTTACCATTTATTAGATCCCAAATGTTGGCATACATGAAATTTGAATTCAAAACCCTAAAAAGGGAGAAAATGGGACTCATACACCACTTTTGGCATATACATCCCATATGGGTGGGATACATATGCCCAAGGTGGTGTATGGGTCCCGCCAGGGATTTTTAGGTAGAGTAAATGTTGAGGAGTTAAGATATTAAGTGTATTTGCTGACTATGTGAGGATTTCGATTGAAATATGCTTTGGGATGAATAATAAAGGGTCTTAGGGGCCTATTAATGATGATATGAAGGTCATAAATGCAATAGGGCCCAAAACTTAATATGAAGGTGTAAATAAATACAATTTACAACATTAAATTAAGGCACAATTAGGTCAATTTAGCTTAAGAGGGTTCTAAACCTTATATAAATGTGTAAAACACATTACAACACTAGATCAAGGCAACATTAAGTTCATTTTAATGTCAATCATCCCAAAATTAAGTGTGAAAAAGGGTGACATTTTTCTATAGTACAACTACAAAAGAAGAATATACCTCAAACCTCGTAGTGGGTCCTCTAACCTTTATTTTGACCCATAGACTCTATCACTTAGAAAACACATTGTTTGAATACTTGGGATGATCCTTCTCTATATGATGTGTCAAAATAACTAAATTAACTAATGTATCCACTTCTTCACCATTTGCACAAAAGTGTACAACTCTTTGTCATACATCCATGGAAGAGTTTGAAATGTTAACAATTTTATTTTCCTCCTAACAAAACAACCCCCATAGCTAAATGAATTGTATTTATTTCTGCCTCGAATTATTTTTGCAAAGTGGTTAAAGATAACATATTGTACACCTATTTTTTGTTTTTTATTTCCTTAAAATCCTTTTGTTGTCTGCTACCCTATTTAAAAAAGATTGCATCACTTGTAATATCATTAAAAGGTATTCCTTAAAAGGGGAATCCTTCATAAGCATCCTTAAGTATTATATTGCTCCTACAAAGCTCCTAGTTTTGGCCAATTCACTATGACCTCAATCTTTGTTGGAACTATCCTTAGTTCCCTATTAATAGTTGCATACCCTAGAAAAACAAGTTATTATTGTTAAAACTTATTTGATAATAGCTATAATTATTTCATGCAGAGGTTTCTGGTAATAAATTATTTCATGCAGAGGCTTTTTGGTAACATAGGATGCTATAGTTGCATTCTTGGCTACTATGTTAGCTCTCTCCTTGGGTCCTATGGAGGTGGACCTCTCTCAACTATTCTTATTGAGGTGAGAAATTCTCCTATGGAGGTGGAGCTAGAAGGTGCTGGTGATCTCTAGCTGTGGTGGTCTTACTACTTGTAGCATCCTCTCCAATAGAGGGGAGCCAATTCCTTTAGAGGTGGTTATGGAGTTGGTTTCCTATTACTAGAGTGTTTTGAAGGAGTTGATGTTGATGGAGTTTTCCATGGATGATTTGGGCTCTTTGGCTTCTTATGTTTTGTTGCAAGATGGGTGGTTTTCTATGTTTCTTTTTATGTTGCAACATGCTAAGCTGATTAGGGGTTTGATGATGTTTTGCATCATTAATTTGAATATCTTTCATGGCTCTTTAATGTCTTCCATGAGTGGCTAGTTTGTTGATGCCAATAGATTCAGGGGGTTTCTTTGTATCTCTAAGGGTTTCTAGTCTTGATTAAAACCAAGTTGTAAAAGGGGTTTCTGACCCCTACTTATTTGTATGGTGTAGCCTATGTAGTCATGCTTGTCTATTAGAGGCTATTGTGGTGTTACTATTGGATTATGGTTTATTTTAATAATAGCTTGCTTAGCTTTTTGTTGGGTTTTGGGCCCCATCAAAACCTGCTTTTACCTCTAATAAAAAACATATACCAAAACCAAATCTTTTTAGCAAGCCTCTAATGGACATTCTCCATGTACTAACAAATACAAAAATACTAGAGGATGATGCAATGGTGTTCTTATTCCAACCCTTATCTAACAAATCCAAAAGATTGAAGGATGTAAATTTGCAAGGATCGTCCATTTTTTATCAACATCATAACATTTGTTGCAATAGAGAATACATTTTTCCTAATTTATTTTGCATTTTTTCTAAGCAATTGATGTCACAACAATCTTATGTTGATCAAAATGAAAGTGCAAAACTATCCTGCTAGGATTTGGTAGGAACTTCATAGCAGCACGACCTTGTTTAATGTTTATGATAGTGAAGGGGGCAGAAATAGAGAAATAATGTATTTATCCAATTCCCCTCCTCTCCTAGCAACATCAAGTTAAGAAATTTTGATTCGTGTACTTATTTCTTAATATTTTTTTGGAATTTTATGAATCTCCTAGGATTAAAAGCTAGGTTTAATGCATTAGTGTTTACAAATTGAGTTTTAGTGTAATCATAAAACATTCTACCTTAAATTTTAATCTCTAAACCTTCAACTTTGAGGGATCACATAATAAAGCACAATATTTGATATTTATATTTTAATATTTTAATATTTATAGATAGAATATCAAAAAAATTTAAAATATATAACTTATTCTAATATCCAAATATTAAAAATTTGTTAACTAAAAGATTTACAAATTAAAAATATTAAATATGTAGAAGGCTAAAACATACATGTGTAGGGCATACAAAAAAATTGGGTTTTTGATAGGGGCCAAAAATTTGTTACAATTATAAAAAATTAACATAAAACCAAAGAAACCAAGTTTCTCAAACAAAAGGGAAAAAAAACAATCTTAAATAATGTTAGAGTAATAAGTTATTATGCTTAATTAATTACATCACATTGATTAATTAATTAAGTCACTTATTCCTCTTTATTGCTTAAGCTAAACTTAGGCACTTTAATAATTAATTATTAATTATTAAGTGTGCACACTAGGGTTTCATTTAGGGTTTCTTGATCTCCTTCATAAGGATTGATCACTTTGTAATAATCGATTCTCTTAATGCATTTTTACTGAGAGGTTTACAGAACATCATTTTTGGTTCTTCATGTCTTTTGCATGTGACAGGTATTCATTTGCATGCAGGTGATCTTGGATTCTAACAAATAATGCTTGATAAAATCCTTTGCACGCTTACTCCCTTATTTGTTGTGGTTGATTGATAAACCAATTTAGGAGGACATTTCTTCTACCTTTGAACAAGTAACCATGTGGTGTTTTCCAAAGTAGAAGACCTAGGATAAGAGGGAGGGGATTCCACCTAAAGATCTAATCTAATGACATTACACAATCTGAGGAACATCATGGATTTGTCAATCAACAAAGAACTATATCAAGGTCAATCAGTTAGTTGTTTAAAGTAGAAGGAAAGAAAGGAACAAAGGAAACAAATTGTAACTTATTAATAAAAAATTATTATGTATGCTAACTATGAAATAGGAAATAGAGTAACAAGATCTATCAAGAGAAAATAAAATTAAAACCTTAAGAGATAGAGAGCTATGCAATCATGTACAAGGAATGCTTGATATTTTATCCTAAAACTACATAAATCCATGTATAATATGAAACAAAACATTGCAAGGTTTAAAATGAATTATAATGTTATCAAATTTGTCAAATTAATATTAAACTCAAGCCAACAAGTATGAAAAAGAAGAAACCCCTAGCAATCACTAAGACATGGACCTCTAAAATTATATGTACTATCATTGAGACATTTCTTTATAAATAGCACTTAAAAACTAAAACTCATTCTAGTTTTATAGGTATGTTTCTCTCAAAGGTTTAGGCTTAAAAAAAATATGGGTAATTGTAGGGTTTAATTTTTTACAAAAGCCTAGGGCATGGGAAGGAGTTCTAAAGGTTCTTAGACCCCTCTTGTGTTTAGGGTTTGAAAAGAGCTCTAGGAGTAAGAAAAAATGGGGAAAAGAGGATTGGTAGGATAAGGACATCAAGATGAAGTAGATAAATAGTAGGAAATAGTGCATAAGAATGAGGATTGAGGTTCGAAAGGAACACAAAGCTCTAGGACCTAGTGCAAAAGTGCACAACTCCCATAAGAATTTAAGAACCCACCAACAAAAAAGAATATGTACAATCAGCTTGGTAAAAAAAATTCACCACATGAACACCCCCAATAAAAAAAATCACTAAGGATATTTTATAAAACAAATTAACTAAAAATCCTTTAGAAAAACTTGACATCCTTGGGAAAAAATCAACAAGCCAATCTAACTAAAGAATTATCAAATCAATTGTTAATTACCAGGAAAATAGATTCAAGATACATATGAGTGAGGTGTGACATATGGGGAATTTTGCAATGTCAAATTGATTCCTATTATGTTCTCTGGTTGGGGACATGTATTTTTTGAAAGGTAGGAGAGAATCCATATCTTTGTGAGGAAACCACAATGAAAGAAAAAAGGGCATGTAACTACACAACTCATCATGATCAAATAGGGATCATTATATAGCACACAAACATGAACATCACAGTATTTAGAAGACACAAAAAATCAAAAAACAAAAAGAACATAGTATATAAAGCTAGGAATATCATTATTGACATGGAAATATATTTTAAATGCTAATTGATGATAAGAAACTCCATAAAATTTCTTTGAAAACATTTCATATGCTACTGATTTTGACCATACTCCTCTACACATTTTAAATTAAGACTCATATCTAGTTCTATTATTATAGCAATGTGTTGTGCTTCTTTGAAATTATATAACATAATTATCAATTTTTTAATAAATTATAAATATTTTATAAAATTTATCATTCTATTAAGTCTTATGATGTTTTATAATGGTATCATAGGGATATTATATATAGGATTTTACTATTTAAGTTAGATGCTTCTAATAGGAGATGAAATTAGTTTAAAGTGGGAGATAACAATATATTATGTACATAATTAAGATTGACCAGTGGAGATGATACAAATCCATTGCCATAAAAGACACTTCAAGTTTCTATATTATTTTCAAGTTACTCTACAAACATATTTGAGGTCCTAGAATAAAAATATTGTCTAATGTTTTTAAAGAAAGAGTTAAGAATGATTAGATTGTTATTTCTACAAACAAGTTACTTACTTTCCATAATAAAATTTAAGTGGAAAGATTGTTTCCTCCACCACATAAAATACTTGCTTCCTTCTTTTGAATCCAAATAAACTAAGATTCTAAAACATAAAAAGAAATGATCACTTTTTTATTAATTGGATAAACTGAAACTTTCATAATTAAAAAAAAGGCACAATTTAACTCAATTAGTGAGGGAAAAAGAAAATACAATTTAAAAACACAAAAGATGCCAAAGGAAAATAGGTGCCCTACAATCATATTTTATATTATATTTATTGCACACATCAACGATTCAGTTCTTAATACATTATTGATGTACTTGAATATATTTATTTAGGACCAACAAATATTGGAGGCAAGTCCAAGGAGAAAGAACTACATTGGATCTCCCTGCTTTGATTTATTTAAATTAAATGCCACCAAGTTATTTGCTTATTATAATGATTAGTATTTGAGCTAAACGCCAACATCATAGAGAGCTCCAGCTTTCCAATTAGAGGGTATAAGATTTGGAGCATAAATCCATTGTCCCATTGATAGTTGAAATCGAAGAGCTAGATTTTCCTTGGTAGGTGACATTACTATGTCCCACACACCGCCATAACTTCTCCGCATTACTTTCCAATTAGAAGTTTTTGCCTACCATTACACCCTCAGTTGTCAAGCTAAATAATAATATAGAGATGAATTTGCACTGTAATTTATGATTTTGTTCTGTATACCTGAGAAATTTCAACAACCACTACATCTCTTTCACCTCCTTGGTACAACAACACCAAAGATAGATAATAGGGGTTATTACTACTCTTGTTAATCTTGAACCAGATGTTGTGGCCTAGATAGTTGCAAGCAACTCTAACATATTGCAGTTAGTGTCAACAACATCCAAAAGCTTTAAGTTGCTTATCTTTCCCCTGCTTGGCCATAGTTTTGAAAGCATGAGGACTCATTATGAAATCAATTCGATTTCCTTCTCCATGATCTATGACCACTAGTGTTACTCCACTATCTATGCAGAGGTACTTATTTGTCCATCTCACCTATGTAACAAGTAACATCACTTAGCACTCCTATGTATTGTATTTTAATAGGATGCTTAAATCAAAATATACTAATAATATGGTTTAAGTGCACTAGTCACCTGATAACAAGTGCTGCATCCAACCCCATTTCTATATAAGAACTGACTTGCTGCAACAACATCTCCACCCATGATATCTCTCCCATAGTAACCATATCTACAGACGCTACCTACATATTCATATTATGTGTCATGTACTTATATTTAAAAATTTAGAAAAAAATATTATTTTTTTCTTGTACTTAGGGTGGTCAGACGCACACCTGCTTCTTATCTTTTTTTCTGAAAATTTAGTACCACTGCATTGAAATTTCAAATTTTCTCAAAACAAATTTACTTTTTTTCCAGAAAATGACTAGTAGCCTAGAAACTACATTCAATTTTCTACAACTTTTTTTCTTACATATTTTTCAAATTATGTTAATAACCTATTCAAATTTTTATGTCAAGTTGCCTATCTCTGATTTTCTGAATTTTCATCGCCACTTAGAGGCCTAGTTTGGACCCCCATGATCTTGCACATACCCTTGAAGCACATTTGACTTGTATTTTTATAACTCACATTTCTTACTACATCTTTCTACACACACTCTTGCAACATACTACATTGATCCTCACATGTGCACAATTATAATCTTAGTAAAACCCTAAGAGTAATTGTGATTAAACCCTAACCATATTTTAACCCTAATTGTAACCTAACTAAAACTCTAGAACCCAAATTGAACCCTAATCCTAACCCTAGTTAAACATTAACCCTAATTGAATATTAAATCTAACCATAACCCTAGTTAAGTCCTAATTAAATTTTAATCATAACACTAACTATAATTATAACCCTAACTCTAGTTTAATTATAGCCCCAACCCTTACTCCAACACAAAAATTTATCACATACACCAATTGAACCCTAAACCTAATCCTAATTAAATATTAACCATAATTAAACCTTAAGCATCACTAATTTAACCCCAAGCTAACCCTAACAATAACTAAGCCCCAATTCCCTAACCCTAATCCTAATCCATGATGCTAACCCTAACTTTACACTAACTTTAACTGAAATACAACCCTAAATCTAACCCTGATTAAATGCAAACCCTAACCCAAAGCTTTACAAATAAATCTATAAAGCTCTAGGATGAGCTATGAGTTGTTTACATTTTTATGTTAGGATTAGGGTTACATTTAAGGTTACTGGTAGAATTAGAATTGGACTTGGGTTAGATATAGAATTAGGATTAGGGTTATGGGTAGGATAAGAGATATAATTATGATGAGGGTTATGGCTAAGGTTCCATCATTAGATATATAATTAGGTTCATAATTTGGATTAAAATTAGGGTTTTGATTAGGATTTGACTTAGAGTTAAGATTATAACTAGGATTATAGTTCAAATTAGAGTTAAATGTACAAATAGAAATAGTTTTAGTGTTACATTTATTATTTAGTTAGAATGTTATATAAATTATTAAATATATAGATATATGTTACAAAATAATTCCTTATCTCAATTATTTTCACATTTAGAACTCAAAAGTTAATTAAACCCTAAACCTTCACCTTAACTCTAACCCCAAGTTCTATCTTAGAACACTAGCTCTTTCCCTCACCCTATTTGAATTGTAATCCTAACCTTAACCCTAACCCTAACCCTATCCCTAATCTTAATTTAAATTCAACCCTATTTATAATTCTAATCCTAACCTTAATTTTAACCCTATTCATAATATTCATTCTAACATGAACCATACTCCTAATTACACTATCAACTCTAATTATAATCTTAGTAAGACCCTAAGAGTAATTCTAATTAAACTCTATTCCTATTTATTTTAACCCTAACCATAACCTACCTAAAACCCTAACCCAAATTGAACCCTAATTTGAACCCTAGCTAAACATTAACCCTAATTGAATATAAAACCTAACCATAACCCTAGTTAATTCCTAATTAAATTTTAATTATAACCCTAACTCTAGTTGAATTGTAGCCCCAACCCTTACTCTAACCCAAAAATTTATCACATACACCCATTGAACCCTAAACCTAATCCTAATTAAATCTTAACCATAATTAAACCCTAAGCATCACTAATTTAACCCAAAGCAAACCAGGTAACACTAACTAAGCTCCAATTCCCCAACCCTAATCCTAACTCCAACCAAACCCTAATCCTAATCCATAACTGCTAACCCTAACTTAACACTAACTTTTATTGAAATACAAGCCTAAATCTAACCCTAATTGAATGAAAACCCTAACCCAAAGCTTTACCCTAGAACCTAAACCCTAAGCCTAATTGAAATTCAAGACTAATTTAACTTGAACCCTATTTAAATCTAAATTCTATAACCTTAATTGAAGTTTAAACCTAATTAAACTCAAACCCTAATTGAACCCTAGCTGTAACTTGAACCCTTATACTAACCCCAAGCTTTATCAAAGAACCCTAACCCTAACCTTAATTTAATGGTAACCCTAACCCATAACTCAACCTTCACCTTAATTCTAACCCCAAACTTCATCATATAATGCTAACTCTAACACTAATCATAATTATAACCCTAACCTTAATTAACCACTCTAACCCCAATCCTAATTGAAATCTAACCCTAACTATAGCACTTATTTTAATACTAATCGTAAGTATAACCCTAACCATATTTGAGCACCCTAAGCCTAACCCTAATTGAATCCCAAGCCTAACCCTAACTATAGTTGACCCAAAATTGAACCCTAACCCCAACCTAACCTTAATCGTAATTATAGTCATAACTCTAACCCCAAGCTTTATCATACAATGCTAACCATAACACTAACCTAATCTTAACCCTAGCCCTAAGATTTATCATAGAATCCTAATCCTAATCCTAACCGTAGTTCAACCGAACCCTAATAAATCACAATTGAGCCTATTGTTAGAGTTAAATTAGGGTTAAATCATAATGCTCTAATTAAACCCTATTGTTAGAGTTAAATTAGTGTTAGGTTTAGGGTTCAATTATAATTATAGGATAAAGCTTAGGGTTAGGATTAGGGTTATTACTGTCTTAACATTAGTGTATAAATTTGACATTAATAAAATATTTAAACAAAAATAGATATTTTAGTCTATATTTCTATTTTTATTTGGAATTAAGTATTATTAGGATTGAAATTATTAATGTCTTAATATTAGTTTATAAATTTGACATTAATGATAAATATATCAAACAAAAATAAGAATTTTAATTTAGAATTTTATTTCTATGTGAAATCAAATATTACTAGGGTTAAAATTATTATTCATGTTACAAATAATTAATCAAATAAACACAATATTTTTAATAAAGATTATATTATTTTCTAAAATTATACTAAATTCTAGCTTCTTAAAAATATTAAAAAATTTACACTGGGAAGTTTTTAATTTAAATCTAGGTTTGCAAGAGAAATGCATCCCTACTTTTTCATTTTTGGGTGAACAATTAGATCATATTATCTTTAAAATCTAAATAATTGATCATATAGTAAATAAATAATCAAATCAACACAATATTTTCAAAACTTAAATCTCATTCTAAAATTAAACTATTTGGATTCAATTAGATTGTATTGTTTTTAAAATATGAATAATTAATCATATAGTAAATAAATAATTAAATCACCATAATATTTTCAAAACCTAAATTTTATTTTAAAATTAAATTAAATTATAATTTTAAAATTCATAAAATATTAATTATCTAGTTGTTAAATAATTTATTAAATTATATTGATTATCTAATATAAATGAATTAAATAAAATGCCATATTCATTTTAAAATAATTTAACAATTACTAATTGTATTTTTAGAATAAATTTAAAAAGTAATACTTAAATATAAAAGCAACCTTTCTATTTTATTTTATTTTTTACATGCAAACCATTTCAAATTAAAATACATTCTGATTTCAAAAAAATCATAAAACATTTTGAAGTACAAAAGCTATTGATTTATATCTTTTTAATAGGTTGGGAAGGAAATAAATCTCTACTTCTAGACTTTTTAGATTTTTTAGTTCAATTGAACTGTAGTGAACTTTACTTCTAGAATTTTTAGTTCAATTGAATTGTATTGAACTTAATTATTTTTTTTTAATGGAGGTCATCCACAAATTTTTTTTTGCTACCCGAGACGGGACCACGAGCCTTCTTGGGCTGAACCTCTTTGGCTAAGAGCCAGTGACTGAGGGGTATCCATTCCACCAAATTCGCCCAGGGCGCGATCTTGACCTCATCTCTTTTTCGGTGTCAAAGCCTTTGCACTTAGTGAGACTTGATCCCTAGTGGGCTCATTTTGAACTTTAAATTTGAATGACCAATTATTTAAAAAATAATTAATCAAATCATCATAATATTTTCAAAACCCAAAAGATAAAAAAATAATTAAATCATTGATACATTAATGAATACAAAAATAATTAAATCATCAAATTAAAACAACATTGACCTATCTATAGCATCCATTTGTTAAGTCTTCTGGGATGGGTGGGG
Organism: Sequoia sempervirens; assembly: GCA_007258455.2. Lineage (NCBI taxonomy): Eukaryota > Viridiplantae > Streptophyta > Pinopsida > Cupressales > Cupressaceae > Sequoia > Sequoia sempervirens. The sequence continues at coordinate 458,125,639 of VDFB02105785.1, forward strand.
ATAGATACCATGTCGAGCCTAGGTCTTGTGTTACTACTAAGCAGAGGAAGGAGTTGTGGGAGATTTTAGAGAAGGGTGGTTTAACTCCATTTATGGAGAGACTGCATGGTAACAGTCCCCAAGTTACTAAGTTGGTTGCTAAAGGGTGGAATGAGAAAACTCTAAATATGGGTGGAAGGGTAATTGTGAAGAATTCATAGCCCAAATTACAAGCTTGACTATCCAGGGTATGAAGGTGTTCAGAGACAAAAAAGAATCGCAGGCTGCGATGTCTATTTTCTTTAAAAAGAATGAGGCTGATGATTTGAAGCCAGCGGAGAGTGGTGGGTATCTGAGGAGTTCCCTGAAAGCATTGTGGCATGATGTTGTAGAAGAAATTATGAGGTATGTCACCTTGGAAGGAAGGTATATGGTGATTAACACTTACCATTTCCTTTTGGTTAACCATTTTCAGCATAAGAAATGGGTGTCGTTTCCCTACTATTTGTTGATGTCACTTGAATCAAGGATTAAAGATCATAAGAAAAACCCCAAAAACCCTATCTTGCATGTGGGGTTAATTCTTCTAATTTATGAACATGTCAAATCTCATGAGGTGCAAAAAACTTTTGTGTCTCCAAAGGATAATACTACTAAACCCAGGGAAGGCTATGAGATAGATTATAGAGAGGAAAGGGTTAGTAAGAAGCATAAGAAGAGGAGGCTTGTTTTGAACAAAGACTCTGAGTCTGACAAGGATGATGATGTTGATTATGTCCCAGATTTGTATGCCACTCATGAGGAGGTCCCTAGCTCCCCTGTTCAGGGTATGACTGGAAAAAGGAAGTCAGATGATAAGGCAGGCTATATGACTTGCAGTGATGAGGTGGTGGTGAATGTTCTTTCTAAGGGGGTTAAGGAAAAAAATGATCTTTATGGGGAAGCTTCCTCTCCCCCCCTATGACCAGATATTTGCAGGAACTTGCGAAGGGGAGCTGAGAGAGAAGGGTTGTTGGCTTACTCCTAGAGAAGGGTTTCCCTCTTTCCTTGGCTGGTGGTATCTGTGGTGAGGCTTTGCTGAGTGCTGACATTGGGTTGTAGAAGCAGGAAAAGGTAAGAGTTATGGGTGATGATCATGATTTGGATTCTAGTAAAGCAGAAGTGGATAGGTTAATGAAAAGGAAGGTTGTTGCGGAGAAAATCACCCGCTCTATTCAGAAGATGAAGACTCTTGTCCCCACTAGTAAAGGTAAGAAAATTTCTATTGAAAAGGTTTATGCTAGTTCTTCTGATGAGAATGTTGTCATGGGAAAATGTATTGAGAACTTTGATAGGGAGGGATTGTCTGATGTGTTAGGCTCGGCCTGTGACAGTGCTAATGTGTTGTTTAAAATTTTTAAGTGGTTCTTCCATGATATTAATAGGACCAATGTTAGAATTATAGGTGTTTCTAGTAAGACTGAGGACCCTTCTATCCAAATCCAAATTGAAAATCTCACGGAGTCTCTTAATACTGTGGCTAATACTATGGTAGAGGAAACCATTAGCCTAAAACAAAATTTGGAAGGTAGAATGTTATCCCTTGAGGATAAATTTGATAAGATGTGGAATGTTGTGATGAAGGGTGGAGATGCCTCTAAGGTCTTGGCTACAGACTCTACCAAGGTGATCTCCCCTGTGACTATTGGGAAAAAAAGAAAGGAGAATGTGTCTGCTAATGGGTGATGTCATAATAGTGGTTTACAATTCCTAAGAGGAACAAATTTTAGCTGAAATCACATATTTTTAGAAAATATAATGATTTAAGCCTTAAAAAGTTCCATTTTAAGGACTCCAATTGAAGAGGGTTTGATCAAATCACCTTAGATCAAACCCCCTTAGATAGAACCTCGCTAGTTTTAAACCATACCTATAAATGCGTCTCCTTTACACCTATCAAAATGCTGATAAAAAATCACTTTTGATTTAGATTTTGGGGGATCAAATGAATTCATTTAAAATTTATTTCAAATGATTATCGTATTCCTTAGAACAAGCTATCCAATGAATATAATTTTAATATGTTTTGGTTTTGTTATGTATTTGTTTTTAAGTTTTATTAAACATAGGTTTTTCATCGAAAATGAATTTCTTTGTTCTTCACATGTGGAAAAATAGAAGATTCTTAAAAAAAAAATTGAAAATATGAGGCACCAGATATTTAAGTCCTTGATCCAACAAAAAATAAAAATAAAATTTTGACATATACAAAAGTTAAAGTTATACGAAGCTATATGCGAATTGTAATTTGTTTGACTTTGAAACTTGATTAAGGAAAAAATATTCAATAAAAACTATCTAACCAAGTGGAAGCACTAGATATCAGAGTTACAAATCTAAATTTGAAAGAATTAGAATTTTATCCTTCATGGAAAAAAGTTATTAGTTATCGGTGTGTGTCACTTTTTAAAAATGTTGTTTTGAAAAAAAAAAATCTATTTTCGTGGGAGATGGAAAAAGTGCAATTTGATTCCAAAAATTTTGAAAAAATATTTTTTAGAATCTAACAATATTTGATGAGACTCTAGTTTGCACCATCTTCAAATTCCTCACAGTTTAGCCGCTATAGGTGCCCGAATGTGAAGATTTAGTTAAAAATAATAATTTCAGTGTCCAGTTTGGCCAAAAATTGTAAACCACTATTATGGGATCACCCTGATGTTGCTGGGGGTAAGCTGATGGATGTGGTGTGTGTTGGTGAGAAAGGTGCTGCTAAACGTGGTGTTTTTACTGGTGAGGTAAAAACTGGTGGATCAGGGGTTAGAACTAGAAACAAAATGAAAAGCCAGATCAAGACCTCGGGTATTGAGGTTTCTAATACTATGGATACTATGCAAAAGTTGGATGGTAGTGAAATGGAAGTTGTTGAGAATCTAAATAATTTGTAGTGTTGCTAGTTGGTTCCTTCTTTTTTGCTATTTCTTGGTTGTTTGTTGGTTTTCATCGGGCTGATTACTACTTAGTGTTTTTTATCTTTTTTTATAAGCTTCTTTTTGTTGTAAAAGGTTCTTGGCCCCTTCAAAACCTAGTTTTTACCTCTAATCAAAACATTGACCTATCTATATAGAACAACCTAACAACTAGAAAAACCTTAACAATTAACGGCTAGAACAACCTTAACAACTACAATCATGTCAGATGGATACAAGTCCTCATAGAAATGACATCAAAAAGATGAAGAGGTAGATTTTGAAGGATTCCTTCCCCAAGTACAACTCTGGAAGAGGAATAAATTTGAAAAATATAAAAGAGGGTAAGGAGTATTTAGAAAAATATTTTCAAGAAGAGAAGTACCTTGTCTTTCTCTTTATTGAAAATTCTCTACATGAAGAGGACCTTAGAGAGATTTTGATAAGACAATCATACTTTCATAAAAATGTAAACAACTCACAACTCATCCTATAGCTTTATTTTCCCAACATAATATACAATATTGTGATGAATAAGGTTTGAATAATGCAAATTGGAGCTTAGAGGATGGAATGTTTAAAAAACAATAAGGCACTATTTTAACTACCACATGTATTGGTGATCATATTTTAGTCAACAAATTGTTGATGTTTATGCAATATCGGCTATCACTTCCAGCCAATCTCCTGTCTTCATGATGATAAATTAAATACTAGAAAAAAGCTATTTAATTTATAGAGCCATCATTTTTTATGAAGAGGCATGATCGATATTAATTATATTTAATTATGAAGAGGCATGATTTAATGAGGAGTTGTATTTTAATGAGGCTGACCTCATGTTTCTTCGGGACGTGATTTTCAAGAGACATTCTTTGGTGGTTGACTTGTTGCTTTTGAAAGGTCACATCTTCCTCTATCACATTGCATATATACTTGGTGATATCTCATTGTTCGGTCATCCATTTTATTCCATTCTTATTCATCTCAAGTGCAAGTTCATCTACAAGGTAGATCGAGTTCATATACAAGAGTAGTTCGATATTGTTGAAGGCTGAGTTTCATCTTCAGTGAGTTGCATCTGATTATATCTAAGATTGCATTAGTTTTTGGTGCATATTCTTGGCCTCATTATTGGCCTCTATTGTAAAGGATTTTCTCTTTGTGAATCAATATATAAGTGATATATTGTTGCTAGGTTTTTCTCCCTCAAGTGGAGGGTTTTCCCAGGGTATCTGTTGTGTTATTGTGTTGAATTTTAAATTAATTTTATGTGCTCTAATATGATCTTAAAATTTAGCACAAATGGCATATTGAAAACATAAGATTTTAGTTCCAAATCAAATTCAATGCCCTTAAATATAATTTGTTAAAGGCTAAAGGCATAAAATCTTCAAAAACCTAACAATCACAAAACAACTTAAAATATAGCCACAATCGTGTTTTTGTTTTGTTAGAGAGAACAAATATTATAAACATGACTCAATATTCATGATCAATTACGAATCCGAGATGTTAAAATCTATACTCTATATTGAGCACAAGTAATAATTTTGTACCTGCATCCAAGAAACAATTCATAACCAAACAAGAACTTATATGTAAAAAACACTAAAGATGGTTTTTGAGATCTCACCAGTTTTACATGAAATACCAACATCGAGGCAAAGGAAACACTCTCGGCCATATTTCGCTACAAACCAACTATTTCTATTATAAAACCATTCTACTTATTATCACATCCCATATGGCCTTTGCAACACACTCATAATAGAGAAAATGAAGAAAGGTTATCCATGACCACTATCAAACATGATAATAGAAAAACTAATAGACATACTAATGGGAAAGGTCGTTGATGTCACAACTTGTATCATTTAATTAATTCTTATATCGAACCAGGTGTGTCTCAGAGCAATATGCGATAAGGATAGTTATCACAGATTCTTTTTGGGGGGTTTGCACTGTAAATAGAAACTTTAGGTATCATTTTGCCTACTTCAGGAGCTTTCAGGAGCTCTTGGGAGCTCTTCATGAGCTTTCAGGAGCTAAACTGTAGCGACTGATTCCTAAGATTTAAATCTACTTTAACTTCTAATTTAAAATTCTACTAACTTAATTCTGACTTTATTGACTTTGATTGAGACCAATTCATGGAGACAATTAATGATTACTTTAATCCTTAATCTAAAATGCAGAATTCCAAATTAATTCTATTTTTCTTTAAAAGAAATCCATAATTTAATTGTCGAAAAGTAAATGCTAATTTAAAAGCATAAATGAATTGTAGGAAAATGACGATTATTCTAAAAAGCATAAAGACTAATCTCCATGAATAGATTCTGAACAAACTTCAACTCCATCTTTTCATAAATTTCTACCATTTCTTTAATAAGCCTAACAAAAAAAGGTTAATTCTAATTGATTCAAACAATTGGTTCCATTTAACATTTCTCATAAACAATTCTAAACATTCAAATTATTCGATCTTAACCATAATAACTAAAACTTTGAAACGTAATTGTAAACAAATTATCTGATCTTAACATTTACCAAGATAGAAGACGATTTTAATGATTAACAATTCAAAATGAATTTCTACTACATATTTTAATATCAAAAAATAACAACGCTTAACAAAATACCATAAGATCGTTCCAAAGGTTGAGCGGGCCTTGCTCTTCCTCAAGTAAGATCTTTCAACACAGTGAATTAATTAACTTCTTGCTTCCTTTCTCATTGATCAAAAGTAGAACGCAAAACAAAGTATTGCTTATGATTACAGAAAAATTCTAATTGTAAATTATCTAACTCCTAACTATGATCGAAATGTGGATATTTATAAAATATCCTTATTAACTTATAACATGGCATTAACTTCCAAAACTTAAGGTGAACATCTACATTTTACAAAATGAAAGTAAAACTAGAATTGAAGTTGAATGTGGAGGACTAATGCTAGAACTACGCCAGATTGGCGTTGGAAATAAAAGTTCCTCAACCGACTATGAAGAAGTCGATTCAGATTTTGAGTAGCTCATCATCCAGCAGAGCCTATCTATGGTGTAGTCATTCCTTAGGATTAGATAGAGAAGTGAACTGTCTCATCAATCTTTAGGATACCCTATTAAAAACCCTTATGAAAAGGACAACAATTATGGCAATAAAGATTAATGCAGCATAATCATCTCATCCAAAGTCATCATAAATCAACGCATTTAATCATAAGCTATCACTTCCAAAATATCTACTAATTTAGTTAAACATAAAGTAAAATAAGCAAATATGTTAGTCTATTGTCTACTGCCAGTTATTTCAATTAACAATAAAAACAAGTCTTTATAAACATAAAAAACTTTAAATGAAAGTATTTTAATCTCCCATCATTTTTTTCCCAACTTGCTTTGGACCATGTCCTAATGGTTCATCATCCAGAATTATGGTGTTCTCTCTTTCTTTTTTTAGTGCCTCCATCTAGATGCAATAATCACTAACACCCTCTTTGTACTATTCCAACAATATGGTATTAATTGAATAGCCATAGTTTCCTCTTAAGTTCTCAAACCACATCCTCATTACTGGATTAGAATGATAACATGTCTGACTCTGACTAAACTCCAATAGATATTATTCAGACTAATTGGCTCCCTTCTCCTGACTGATTTTGGAATAAGCCAAGGTACCTTTCTTCATAGGACCATAGTGCTAATGGCAGGAGTGTTGCTTCCACATTCTGGAATGATGAATTGCTATCAAATATATTTGAGACATAGAGGAGATTAACATCATTTAACCTGACAACTAAACTTACAGTTTTGACATGTAATTCAGTATGTGGCTTTTCAGGTCTCATTGGTAATCCATATTTTCTTTGAGCTTCTTTGTACTTATTCATTCTATTTGACCAATCCACTTGGTTTTGCATTAAAGAAACAAATGACCTAATCTGAAGCTCACCAACATATATATTCAACATTGTGTCATCATTATCCCCCATTAAAAACCCATGTTGGTAGAATTCACACATTAGATTTTGAATGCCAGGGTGACTGTTGAAGTAATCTTTAAGGAAATCATGATCTTCATTGTAATCCAGACTCCTTCCCAGAATTAACTGATTTATTTTCCATTCTAAGAATTTTTCTCTAAGAAACAAAGAATATGTTATAGCAAGGCTTCTCATGGAAAGCATGGTTTAACTGATTTCTGCCATCCGTTCAAGTCTTCTCTTTGCCTCATTCTTTTCTTTTTCTAAATTTTGTATCTACTCTTTTAACACTTTATTTTCCTCTTTATATTTGAAAAATGCAAAAGAACAGCGTCGAGGGTGAACTGGAGTTGGTTGCATAGGAGGAGTGGAAGGAATATGAGGAATTATGGAAGGTAATGCAATCCTGTGTAGAGGAGTGGAGGAAGTAGAGGCTTCTTTTACATACAACTACATGGATTGTTGTTTAAATTCTTCTTCTTTCCGTTGATACTCTTCCTTTAATTTTGAAATTTCCTCTGCATTTATTAATGCTTATATATTGGCTTGTTGCAGGGCATCCTCTGTTTTACTTAAATGTTCTTTAATCCTTGCATCATTCTGCTCAACTTGCCTTTCCATTGCTTGATTCTTCTAGACTAATTGTCGCAATTACTCTTCTTTTCTTCCTAATTTTTCTTCAAATAATTGCACATTTCTTCTTTCTTGTTCTAATTCAACCTCTAAGTGGGACATTTTCATTATTCTCGGAAATTCCTCTATTTCTAATTCTTCTTTATTCAACTCTTCTTGGGGTCCCTCTTCTTCAATTAAAGGTTCCTTCCCTTTCCTCTTCTCATGTTGTGGGGAAGGTATAGGGGATTTCACAGTCTCTTCTTGTTCAAATTCTTTAGAGGCCTCTTGCTCTTTTAATTGTGCACTAAACTCTTCAGCAAAGTCATAGACTTCAAAAATAGGGTTATCTTCAGGAGTCAACATTGGGTTTTCATGGGGACTTTGAGGTCTCTCAGGAGTTTGTACAAGGGAACGGGTGTCTTCATGTTAAGGGGATTTAATAGGGCTTTCAAAAATAGGGGTTTGATTTATAGGTGCCTCCTCAGGAGTGGACACTACAGTTTCAGTAGGTCTAGGGCTTTCCTCTTAGACTCTTTGTTTCCTTCTTTTTGACTTAGAACGGTTTACCCTAGATATCTCTAGCAATTTCCTTTTTTCCCTTTTCTTGGAAGATTCTCCTTCTTCCATTTTTTTCCTTTTGGCTAAGGTTCCCCTCGTGGGTCTCCCTTTTTGCTTTCCTATAGGCATGGAAAAAAATTCTAACCATCTGTACTTCCCAGTTTCTTTCTTTAAGAAATGGTTTTTAATCATCAAATGTATCAACCCATGGTATTTTATAGAAGATTCCCCCTAGATTTTACTATTAAAATCATGGAAGAAACTTGTTGAAATAAGAACGCAGACACATTTATCCTAGCTGAAGGTTTTTTTTTTCCATACCTTAAATGTATTAAAAGTTGCATTCCTGGACCTAGTATTGTACCATACTGCCCATCGCAGGTGAAGAACTTCATAAGCCAAGTCACAGCAGTCCTTCAGGGCTCGTCCAAACTGTTACGAGCTATGCCACATTGGTCCCCTTTGTGAATTTGTATCTCTGGCTTTCTTTCCAACTCTTGGTGAAATGCAACCACCAATTTCTCAAAATTAACTCGGCCTTTGTTAACCGGTTTTCCTCCATTCGAAACTCCAGAAATTTCACTTATAATTTCTGGTGTGACTTCTATTACTTCTCCCCTTACCCTGGTGACATTTACGTTGAAATTTGTCACAAATTCTCCAACCATTTCTGGTTGGAAGCCTTCATACTGCATCACAAAATTTAGCCACCTAGCTTCTTCAAACAATTTTCTGGTCTCTAAATCAAGATTGAAGTTCTCTGGTTTAGAATTTCTCTTGTTCCCCATTTTTCTCTGTCAAAAATGGCAGACTTCACTAGCGGACTTCAACTAGCAATCTGAATTGCTTACCAAAAAGGTGTGGAATAAATTGTTTCTTGATTTGGGAGCAACCAATTTCAAAAATGACATAACATGCCATTAATAGTCTGCATTTAATTCCTTATTGCTCCAGACGATTCACACGCCACAACTTGAAACTTGCAATTCAATTAGCAAGGTTAGCAACATTCATTACACATGCCATCATGTACTTGGGAGGATTTTTGAAAAGATAACTAAATCATGAAGAGATCCGTTGTCCTCGAATGACATCATCTATGTCACATCATTCCTTATTCTAACAATCTGCCACTTTTTGAAATCATTAAAAGTGGAATTATTATTATCATTAATTAACATTGTGGCGAAGAAGTCTAGACTCATAAATATTTACTTAATTTAAATTAGTCTAACTACCTTAGAAAATGATTTTGAAAACAATATTCACATTAAATGCGCACCTTAATTTATTTCGAGCCTTTGAGTTCTTCAAGAGCCCTCAGGAGTTCATCAGGAGTCTTCAAGAGCTCTTAGGAGCTTGGAATTTTAGGAGTCTTCAAGAGCTTTCGAGTAGAGACGAAGTCTTCAGACTCTTTAGTCTTCAAGATCTTCAGGATCCTTCAGGAGCTTTTGAGGGGTTCTTCAGGAGCCTTTAGGAGCTTGTAGAAGTTAACTTAGATAGACTGCCATTTCTAATTTTCAGTCATCAAAATTTATTTATTTCTTTATTTATTTATTTTAAAAAAAAAATCTTGAAAGTAAACTGCCATTTGCTGGTTTTCAATTTACTTCCATTTTTCTCAAGGTAAACAACCAATTACTAGTTTTCAATTTACCTTGTTTATTTTCCTTCTTCAAAGGTTCAAAGATCTTCTCTCATGGAAGAGATATCTTCCATGAGAAAATGTTCAATTTTGTGTTGCACTTCATCCAGAAATTCCTCCTTTGTTGTTGGCTTATGGTAAGTTTTCAGTCGATGATCATTAACTATCATGACTCTTTTCTCCCCATCAATTGGAACTAACTAGACAACTCCATTCTTGAATAGTTGTTGTATCTCATACGATCCCAGCCATCTGGTATGGAAATTTCCTTTAAACTTTTCAAATCTGGAGTCAAATAATAGTGCCCAATCTCCCTCTCTGAACTATCTAGACACAATATGTTTATCATGCCATTCCTTCTTTTGCTTTTGAATCACTTTTGTATGCTAAAGTTCCTCCATTCTCATTTCAACAAGTTTATTAAGTTGCAAAATTCTACTTTTCTCTACTTCTGGCAGGTCAATTCCAACTTCTACTATTGTCTTCAATATTTTCAACTCAAATTCAATTGGCATGACTAGCTTCTTTCCATACACAAGTTCATATGGAGAGAACCCAGCCATTGCTTTCCATGTGGTGTTATAGGCCCAGATTGCTTCGTCTAGCCTATCTACCCAATTTGTTTTCTTTAAAGAAATTGTTTTTGTTAGAATATTCTCCAATTCTCTATTTGTGACCTCTACTTGTCCATTTGCCTGTGGGTGATAAGGTAAAGATTTTCTGTGAGTTATTTGGTACCTTTGTAAAAATGTTTCCATCATTGCTGACACAAATTGTGGTTCCTAATCTGAAACAATTTCTCTGGGTGCACCAAATCATTAGAGAATTTTCTTATAAAGGAAATTTGCAACTTTATCTTCTTTTGCTTCTGGTAGTGCTTTCACCTCGGCCCATTTTTTTCATAATCGGTACAAACAAGGATATATCTCTGACCCCTAGAAGGTGGATTTATTGGTCCCACAAAGTCGATGCCCCACTTTTCAAATGGTTCAAGGGCTATTTGTGGCTGCATTGACATCTCCATGGTTGTTGTAGGCTTCCCCATTCTTTGGCACTCATCATAATGTTTGACAAAGAATGTTGCATCCGTTGTCATTGTTGGCCAAAAGCAGCCAGCCCCCAAGATTTTGTGAACTATTCTTACAACTAAAAAGTGTCCTCCTTTAGGTTTGTGATGGCAAGCATGTACGACATCATAAACTTCCAATTCTGTTACACATCTGTGTAAAACATGGTCAGGACATAATTTAAATAGAAGACCATTAATCCATTGAAATCTGGAACTTTCACGGATTAACCTCTTCTTTTTCTTATTACTAAATTGACTTGGAAATTTTTGTGTAACAAGGTAATTTTCCAAATTAGCAAACCATGGTGGATGAACTGATATAGCAAATAAGTGTTCATCTGGAAATGCATCATCCATTGGTTCTTGGTTATCCTGTAAAACAATTCTGGAAAGAAAGTGAGCAACAACATTGTCCTTTCCAAGCTTATCAACAATAGTTACATCAAATTCTTGTAATAAAATTAACCATCTGATAATGTGTCCACCTACCACTGCCTTATTCATTAGATATCTGATTGCAGCATGGTCTGTATGTACGTAGATTTTATAAATTCCTTCTTTGTTGTTGTGTAGTTTCTTGTAGCAAGATTTAAGTTTTTGCTAACATAGTAAATCGCATGCATGGCATCATTTTCATCTTTTTGTCCTAAAAATGCACCAATGGCTAACTTAGATGCGTCAACATGTATGTGAAAAGGCTCTCCCCAAACTGGTCCTTTGATAATGGGTGAAGTTGTTAAAGCTATCTTAATTGTTTCAAAGGATTTCTGACAATCCTCTGTCCATACAAATTCTTCTTCTTTTTTGAATAGGGTGAATAATCGTGATGCTATTTTACTAAATCCTTCTATAAATCTTTTGTAATACCCTGCATGTCCAAGAAAAATTCTTACTCCAGTTTGGTTCTTTGGGACTTCAATGTTTTATATGATCTCAACTTTCTTGGGATTAAACTTTATCCCCTCTTTTGAGATGTGATGTCACAGAACAATTCCCTTTGTCATCATAATGGAAATTTTCTCATGATTGAGTGATAAACTATGATCTTTGCAACGTTGTAAATTTTTTTCTAGTGTTTGTAATGCTTCATCATATGTTTTAGCATGGACTGTGAAGTCATCCATATAGATTTCTACACATGAAGTGGTGAAATCTGCTAATATTGCAAGTACTGCTCTTTGAAATGTCGCAGGTGCATTGCATAGTCCAAATGGTAAGACAGTATATGTATACGTACCCCAAGGACATGTAAAGGTAGTTTTGTCTTGATCTTCAAGGGCTACTTGGATTTGGTTATATCCACTAAAGCCATCAAGAAATGAGAAGTAGTTGCTTCATGCGAGATTATCTAGTACTTGGTCGATAAATGGCAATGGTAAATGGTCCTTTCTTATGGCCTTATTCAATTTTCTATAGTCTATGCAGACTCGCCATTTACCATTTTTCTTTGGAACAATAACCAGTGGAGAGACCCACTGACTATCAGATATTGGGTATATGAATCCCACATTAAGCAGATTCTCAATTTCTTTTTTTACAATGACATGAAGAACATGATTAATTCTCCTTTGTCCTTGTCTTATTGATCTGACATCTTCTATGTAGATGTGATGACTACAGATTGAAGGATGGATACCTCTCATATTGGTATATTCCCAAGCAAACACTGTGGTGTATTCTTCTAAAATTTCTTTCAATTTTTCCTCTTGCATTGGGGATAAGGTTAAATTGATATTAAGGGGTTTATCTCCTGCGATTGTAATCTCTTTTACGTATGTTTTAGAACTTACTAGATCTTCTACAAGAGTGTTCAGAGGACAACAGTGTTGTTCATGTAATGTTGTTTAACAATTGTCTTGTTCACTTTCTGAAGTTATCTCTTGTTCTTCACATTCATGGATATGTTCGCTTATGGTTACTATTGCTAATTCCATAATACCATCACCTTCTAAATTTAGATCCTCATCCACCCAAAGTTGAGTGTTTTTTTGAAGTGATGGTTGTGCAAGTGGATAAAGTGACAATTCTTTTTATTTTTTCCCATTAGTGATTATCATGCTTCCTGACCTATAGTCTATTAAGGTTGCAACGGTAGCCAACTATGGTTTGCCTAATATGATTGGGTATCCAGAATCCCTCCTTCTGGCTTTGAGAACCAAAAAGTTGATTGGGTAATCCCATGTATCTATTGTGACTATGATTTCTTCAATAATACCTTCTAGTTTTGTAGTTGATTGATCAGTCAACTGCATAACTGTTGTTGTTGGCTGAATTGTTGTCATTCCCAGTTTTTTTACTATATTAGATGTAATGACATTTATGGCAGCTCCGAAGTCAATCAGGACATTTGGTATTTCAATTCCATTTATACTCAGTGTTATGACAAGGCTACCGAGATCATTATATTTATGTGGAAGCATTCTTCCTGATAACACATAAGTAAGTTTAGTCCCTACTTGAATTGTTGAAGGCTTTTTTTTTTTCCTTCCTGGTGTTTTCATGCAAAGGGATTTTACTAATTGATTTATTTCCGGTATATCCTTGATTTCCTATAACAGAGGTATTTCAATGTTAATCTTTTTCAACTCTCTAAGCAGTTGTGAATCGATTACATTCATGTAAGGAGGGGAAGAGGTTTGAGGAGTAGTTTTCTCTTCGTGAAATCTCTCAAGATAGGGAGCTTGTTCAACAATTTGTTCTTCTTCCAACATTTGTTCTATGTTTTCTTCCTCTCTTTCTGGAATTGTCTTGGTTGGTGCATTTTGTACATTTCAACTTCACAGTTGAATGTCACTAACATCTACCACATTTATATTTGGGTTGTTTGTATGAGTTCATGTGTTTTTTGGATTGGAAACTGATTGAGTTGGAATTTGGGGTTGATTCACCTGATCATTGGAAGCATTAGGGGCATTAAGGGTTGGAGGTGTTTGTATCCATGGTCATTTTTGTCCTTGATTTTTCCATGGTTGGAATTGGTTTTGATTCTGCTACCATGAGGATTGATTTGCTTTCCATTGAGGTTGCTAGTTAGACTACCACTGGGATTGGTTCCATTGGGGATTTTTCCACTCTAGTTGCCCCCAATATGTAGGTTGGGGTTGTGGCTGATATTGTGGGGTCCACTGATTTTGGTTCTTCCATGGGTTTTGATTCCATTTTGATTGTGAGCCATATTGTCTTGGATTTGTGTTATACCCTTGGCTCTAAGGTCTTTGGCTGACATAATTGAGTTCTTCCTCGATTACTGGTGGTTTCTTGATATTGTTCTTTATTCCTACCAAAAGATTGCAAGAACTAGTTGGGTGTGGTTTTTCACAAATCTCACAAATTTCAACTTGATTTAATGGGCATTCCCTCAAAAGGTGTTTTCCCCTATATTCGGAGCAGTTAATTGATAATGGTTTAGTGGTCCTCTTTTCTCCTTGCATGTTAAGATTTAGTAGTAGATTAGTCTTCATGTTGGCCAATTCTTCCATTACTTCAGATACATCAGTGGTGTGAGTCTTGTTTCTCCTAGAGTTTCGAGTCCCCACTCTAGTTCTAGAGTAGTTTCTACAGATCTCCACAATGTCATCCAAGGAAAGCTTGTTAATGTCTCCCTTTCCCATTGGGTTCAAGGATTCTCTAGAATCATCTTCAATCCCTCTCAGGAAAATTGTTTTGTTGATTTCGTCATCCAGCCCATTAGTACACCTTTGATGTACAAATTGAAATCTATCAACATAGTCTTCTAGACTTTCATCCTCTAATTGTTTTATTTGAAACCATTCTTCCTTTCTATCTCTCACTCAACAGTAATCCTAGTATTTGTCCAAGAATTCGGTCTCCATCTACTGCCAAGTCCTAATCGTTCCTGACCCTAAACCCATAAACCATCTTAAAGTTGATTCTTTCAAAGTTGAAGGAAACAACTTCAACTTATGATTATCAGTTGAATAATCATAGGTTTGGCATAAGATTTTGAAAATTCAAGTAGGAATTGATAAGGGTCATGCATTTTTTCCCCTAAATGTTGGAAGAACTGAGGGTGAAATGTTTTTCATAGGGGGTTCATCAAGTTGTCTTTCAAGATTGATAGGATTTGAAAAGGTTCTATTTGTTGGTGGATGTACCGGTTGGTCACCCATTTCTTCTCTTGGGATTGGATTTATGTTCTCTTCTTGATTTTCAATGGGGTTTTCCTGAATAATTTCTTGATTTTCAATTTGGTATTGCTAGATATCCTCTTGATTAAAATCAAGATTTCTTCTAATGTCAATGTTTCATGGAAGAAACCTTCCTAGTTGGTCTCAGCTTTCATCTCATCCACTATTTCAGATCTCTCTTCCCTATCAACACTAAGGCTTCACACTAAATAGCCAAATTGTTTAAGTATCCTCGGCAACGACACCAAAAATCATGGGCAAGGTCATTGATGTCACAAATTTCGTCATTTAATTAATTCTTTTATCAAACCAGGTGTGTCTTAGAGCAATATGCAATAATGATAGTTGTCACAGATTCTTTTTGGGGGGTTTGCACTATAAACAATGACTTCAAGTATCATTTTTTCTACTTCATGAGCTTTCAGGAGCTCCTCAGAGCTCTTCAGGAGCTTTCAGGAGCTCTTTAGGAGCTTTCAGGAGCTCAACTATAGCGACTGATTCCTAATATTTAAATCTACTTTAACTTCTAATTTAAAATTCTACTGTCTTAATTTTGAATTTATTGACTTTGATTTAGACCAATTCATGGAGACAATTAATAATTACTTTAATCCTTAATCTAAAATGTGGAATTCCAAATTAATTCTATTTTGCTTTAAAAGAAATCCATAATTTAATTTCTGAAAATTAAATGCTAATTTAAAGTAGAAATGAATTGCACGAAAATGATGATTATTCTAAAAATCATAAAGACTAATCTCCATGAATAGATTATGAACAGACTTCAACTCCATCTTTTCATAAATTCCTACCATTGCTTTAAAAAGCCTAACAAACAAACCTTAATTCTAATTGATTTAGACGGTTGGTTCCTTTTAACATTTCTCATAAACAAATCTAAACATTCAAACTATTTGATCTTAACCATAACAATTGAAACTTTGAAATGCAATTGTAAACAGATTATCTAATCTTAACATTTACCAAGATAGAAGATGATTTTAATGATTGAACAATTCAAAATCAATTTCTACTACAGATTTTAATATCAGAAAATAACAGCGCTTAACAAAATACCATAAGATTGTTCTAAAGGTTGAGCAGGCCCTGCTCTTCCTCAGGTAAGATCTTTCAACATAGTGAATTAATTAACTTCTTGCTTCCTTTCTCATTGATCAAAAGTAGAACACAAAACAAAGTATTGCTTGTGATTACAGAAAAATTCTAATTGTAAATTATCTAACTCCTAACTAAGACCAAAATGTGGATATTTATAAAATATCCTTATTAACTTCTAACATGGCATTAACTGCCAAAACTTAAGGCGACCATCTACAGATTACAAAATGAAACTAAAACTAGAACTGAAGTTGACTATGGAGGATTAATGCCAAAACTATGCCAGATTGGCGCTCGAAGTAAAAGTTCCTCAACCAACTATGAAGAAGTCGATTCAGATTTTGAGTGACTTATCATCCAACAGGGCCTATCTATGGTGTAGTCATTCCTTAGGATTAGATAGAGAAGTTAACTGTCTCATCAATCTTTAAGATACCCTGTTAAGAACCCTTATGAAAAGGACAAAAATTATGGCAATAAAGATTAATGCAGCATAATCATCTCATCCAAAGTCATCATAAAGCAACACATTTAATCATAAGTTATCACTTCCAAAATATTTGCTAATTTAGTTAAACATAAAGTAAAATAGGAAAATATGTTAGTTTATTGTCCACCGCTAGTTATGTCAATTAACAATAAAAAAAAAGTATTTTTAAACATAAAAACCTTTAAATGAAAGTATTTTAATCTCCCATCACATACCAACCAATAGGAACATGTAAACATTGCAAAAAAATATTAACCAGCTTGAACTCTCAAATTGTCTATAAAAACTAATTACAAAATAAATGATAAGAATATGTGGCATAGTCAAGTAGAAATCTAAAGAACATGTGCGATATACAATAAAAAAGAATAATCAAATTTGAATATTACCCTCCTTAGAAAAACCCTCACATAAAGCTTTAACAAAATGCATTTCAAAAACTTTTCACATAAGACAAGAAGTGAAAATTGAAGATGATGCCTTAACAATGGTTTTGACTACCAGCAATAACAATTAATGCCAAAAATTCTACTGCATAGTTCTTTAAGAAAAACTTGCAAACATCATTCATCCATTGTTGGCATTTTTGTAGTTATTCAACATTGAAAAAATTGAGCTTTTGTAGCTGCCATGTGGTGTGAAACTCCGAAGTCAAGGATCCATGCATGAGGAGAAGAATGAATAGCAATTAATGCATGTGCATTACCTCTTTCTTCTGGTGCCTTTTCTTCCTTCTTCTTGGAACTTTCTGGAATAAAGCTACCAAGATTATTTTGTTGAAGTGTCTGCGCCATGAGGTCAATGGTCTTCTTTATGCATGATGATTCTGGATGGTAACCATGGTTGCAATAGCTACACTTTGATTTCTCCCTTTTGTCCTTTTCCTTTGAGCTAGAAGATTCATCTGAAGGTTTGAGATTGTCTCCCTTTCTTGGATTTGGTTCCCTCTTCCCTTTGCCTTTGGATTGTTGATTGGGTTTCAAACTGTTCTTCCCACTTGTTTGCATAGTAAGAGCATGAGCTTTGGAATTTTTTAATGTACCCATCTTTATGAGCTTATCTTGCTCATGTATCATAGACTCAATAAATTTATCAAGTGTGGGCATCTTCCGATTTGCTTTTGTTGTGAACCTGACTATGTGAAAAGTTGAGACAAATACAACATATTTTGGACCCAATTTTGACAAAATAGCAAGAACTAATTTTCTTTCTTGTTGAGATTTTTTGATTCTGCATCCTTTCAGCTAGAGTAATAAGGCCTTGAACTTTGTGAAAAAGTCTTGAATATTTTTAATTTTGCTCGGATCTAGTAAGTTGAGCTCATTTTCAAGGATGTGACCCTACATCTCATCTTGCTTCCCAAAAAGAGACTCTAGCATAGTCCACACCTCATTTGGATTTTTGCATGCTTCAACATGAAACAACAATTCTGGAGATGTGGATAAGCATAGGAGACTGAAGGCCTCATCCATATGGTTGAAATGTTTGGATTTTTCAACTACAACATTCGGTTCAACCTCTGTTGCCATAACTATTTGAAATAAGCCTCTACTTCTAAGTTGAAGTAGAGTCATTGGCTTCCATTCATAATAGTCTTTGTTGTAGAGTTTGTACCCGTAGGCCTCGAACCCGGTATGGGTTCGTCTGCGGGTACATGCAGGTACTTGTTGGGTGAACACAGACGTATATGATATTATTGGTATGGCTTATTTGAATATTTTTCAACTATCAATTGGCATTTAACATTTATCTTTGGCATTTGGCATTGATCAACGATCAAGTATCATACTAAGAAATGATTTAGTTTTACAATTATGTTTATTTCTCTTTTTTTTGTATATATAATACATATATATATACATGTACCCATATATTTTTTGTATATATATATGTATATATATATATATACATGTACCCATATATATATATACACACACACATACCCATACGTACCCAAACCCCTAAAAAAAAATTCATGTACCCACGTACCGGGTTCTCGTACCCGCACTTGTCCCCAAACTCGAACCGGTAACTTAGGTAATAGTTATATGGTGACAAATGTGTAAAGGCTGGAAATTCCATTCTTGTGAACAACTCTAATTTGCAAAAAGAAGTTTACTCTCCTTCTTCCTAGCTCGGGCCTTAAGCTTTGATACCATGAAAATTTTGAGTTAAACCTGCAAATATAGAGTAGATCTGGCTAGAAAAGAAAGAAAAGATTGTAGATAAATAACAAGGATAAAAATTAGAACAAGAACAAAAATTAAGATTCTATTAACCGAATTAATTACAATGCATAAAGAAACATTACATATAAGAACCGCAGCAAAGAGATTGTGGTGAAAAGCAGACTTAATTGTTGTTGCTCCTACGGTGATAAAGGCAGTGAAAGAAAACTTAACAATAGTTTGCACCTATGGTGATGAGGGTAGTGTTGTTTCTCAAGTTAACTTATACATGAAATGAAACTAACAATTGTGGCTTAGTTAGCTTAGCATGCATTTGCTCGAACAAAGAGATAACAACGCTAACAAACATTGCTAGTCTTTCTGTAAAATCAGATTCTATAAAATAATATTAAATTAAGATTCTGCAAAAAAATGTTAACACAGATTTAGCTTCCACTATAGATCGCCTCTCAATGTTAACATAGATTTAACTTCCACTGTAGATCGCCTCTCACCTATGACCAAAAAATATTAAATTAAGATAATTTTTAATGTCTACAATAACAATAAAATATTACCTTATTTTATTTTACTTTAAATTTAGTTAAGTATTATTTTTAATTTTATTTTTTCACCGAGAGGCAATCTACATGGCATCAAAATCATAGTTAACATTTTGAGCTTTTTGAAAAATTTGATAGCCAGCTACCAGTCCACGCAAAGAACAACCCAAATATATAAAATAGAAGACTTTTTCCATGTTGTTGCCAACATTTAAAACTTTTTTCTCTCTGCAACAAATGTGTTATACATTGTAGAGTAATTTTGCATTTAAAGAGGCGGCTAAAATAGAGGCATTACACTCTGCATGAAAGACTGACATACTATTTTGGTAGGGTAGTAAACGAGTGGGTTGGGTTGGAAAAGTAATATAAATAAAACACGTTCTCAGATATTCCATCGGTACAATTTTCAATCACCAGGTTGTCAACAGGCATGTTTCTGTATTGATTTTGTGCAATCTACATTTTTTTGTTGAATATTTTGTCTTGCATTTTAACTATTTGATCTTGGTCTTTGTTTTTCAGCAACCATGCCAAAAATCTACTGAACAATTTCATGGAAACATCTCCGGAGAGCGCCCCAAAACAGAGTTCTACGACATTATTCGAAAGCACTGAAAAATCAACCGTTTCAGAGTCGTTTAATCGGCTCTTTGGATGTGAGAAGCTCGTCCATCATCTGCTCGGTGGAGGCAAATGTAAGAAGAAACTTTCTATAAAGCTCTCTTGTTAATATTTTATGTGAGGGTTTGCATTTACAGGGGAGGATTCCACTGTATTCAAGTGTAGAAGCAAAGAGTCTTTCTAAATCAGATTTTTTGGGATTTCATTGCTTTCCTGTAGATCTTTAAAATTTAGATAAGAATATGAGTTCTTAGGCCTTGCTAAATTAAAAGAATAAGGATTGTTTTACAATCGTTATGCACAATAAGGAGTTCTTTTACTCATCTTCTTTATAGGTAGTCCTCTTAATCTGTTGATATGTTACGACTTAGGGTGCCATGCAGATTTCGAGACCCGAATTATGCTTTGGATGTGCAAGCAGATTTCTCAGGCTGAAAGGTTTGGTTGATACTCCCAAAATGGGATTTAATGAAAGGTTTGGTTGACATTGATTCAAGTATAATGTTTTTTAAACAATTTTGCTACAGAAGGAAAAAATATGACCCTTCAATGAGCTTAGCTGCCAATATGCAGGACCTGTAACTCTTCATGCACTTCCCTTTAATGAGGTTTTAATGGTATATTCATTTTAATTGCAGCTTTCATGTCCAATCGCATCTCATGTATACAATTGAATTTTTAGCCTATTACATAATTATATTTTTATTTTGGTCAAATGTGTGTTGAGCATGTTGGATAGAATGTCGAATGCTACAATAGTTTTTGTAGAGGTAATCCAAAAGATTTATTCAATATTTTGAGAGCAGTGTATTGCTCTATACTTTTGTTGGAGTAAGCAATGCATCCATTGCACAACCTGTGGTCCATGTGGAAAGGACTGTCTTTTATAGAGAAAGAGTAGATGGAATGTACATAGTGTGCCTTGGACAGGTAGTCTAGATTTCGTCCCTGTTATCTTCTCAATGATGCTCAACCATGCAACCTATGATTAATTAGATGATCCCCTTGTTATTTATTTGTGCAGGTGGCAATTGAGGTTCCTTATGTTCTTGTGCAGTTTGTAGTTTATGCCCTCTTGATCTATTCCATGATTGCATTTGAGTGGACAGCAGTCAATGGTTCCTTTTTATCATGTAATTCACTTTTCTATACTCCTTCTTTCGAATGATGATAGTTTCCATGAAGTGGTGTCTGAATTCATAAGTGGCGGTGATCGTTTCCATCCCTATTGGCTTTGTTGCTTTGTCTGATATGGCCATAAGAATACTCAATTTCCAAAGAAGATAAGCATTTCATACAATCATTTTTTTTGGGTTTGGTTTGACCATTGAAAAACCCAATTTCCAAAGAAGTCATCCAACATATAGATTCATTTAAATTATATTTTTCAATTGAAGCCATTAATAATATATAAATCATAGTTTTTGGATGTAAAATATTTTATGATATTTTAAAATTAAAATTTAGTTTAATTTCACAATATGAATTAGTTTAGCATATAACAATAATTAGAATCTAATCCAAATTTAACTTTAAGGATAATCCTATTCTCTTGTAATTTTAAATGATTGTTCAACATTTATCAAACAAGGTGATAATTTTAAATGATTGTTCAACATTTATCAAACAAGAATGGAATATCCTATGTTTGTTTTATTTCATTCCAAATATATTTTTTCTTTTCTGGAAGAGCAGATAAATTTAAATGTAAATGCCTATAGGAATAACATATATACAAAATGAGAGGCTTTTTAAATATTTTGTGCAGCCACTGTTAGGAAAAATGGGAAGTAATTTTCAATCACAAAGAACAAGAAAGATAATTATAATTTTCAATTCATATGATCAAATAAAAAAATCAAAATCAAAGAGATTTGATTAAAAAAGAAAATAAATCAATTATATATAAATATTTTCAATACAAAATAAAAAAGATTTGATGAAATTAGAAAATCAAAATAAATAGATTTCATGAAATAGAAAAAATCAAAATAAATTTAATGAAACAAAAAAATAAAAAAACAAAGAGATTTCATGAAATAAAAAATCAAAACAAAGAGATTTGATCAAACAAAAAAATCAAATCAAAGAGATATTTGATCACAAAAAGAAATCAAAGATAAATCACAAAGATTTGAAAATATTTATTATAAAATAAACTAAAAAATCAAATAAATAAAACAAAGATCAAAAAATAAATAAATTAAAAGTTCAAATAATTAAATCAAACACAAAAATAAATAAATTAAAAAATCAAATAAATAAATTGAAGAGATTTGATAAAAAGAGAAACCAAAAATAAATCACAAAGATAACTCAATCAAAAAAGAAAATTAGAGATTTCATTAAAATATCAAAAAAATGAATCAAAAATATAAATATAAATTAAAAGATCAAAGATTTAATCACAAAGAGAAATAAAAAATAAATCACAAAGAGAAATCAAAGATAAATCACAAATATTTGGGAATCTTTACCATAGATAAATTAAAAGAGAAAATAAATAAATCAAAGATAGAAGATAAATAAAAAATATCACAAAGATTCAAATAAATTAAAAAAGATCAAATAAATAAATTAAAAACAAAAAGTAAATTAAAAGATTAAATAAATAAATAAAAATATTTAAAGATAAATCAAGATCTGATCACAAAGATAAGTCAATCAAAAAGAAAAAACAAAGATTTAAAATATAAATCAATAAGAAATACTAAAAAAAATAAACCTCACAAAAATTTGAATACATGGGGTTAAATTAGGGTTTTGGATTGGTTTAATTACACTTAGGGTTCAATTAGGATAAGATTTTAAATATTTTATGCAGCCATTGTTGGGAAAAATTGGAAGTCATTTTCAATCACAAAGAACAAGAAAGACAATTATAATTTTCAATTCATTTGATCAAATAAAAAAATCAAAGTCAAAGAGATTTGATTAAAAACGAAAATAAATCAATTATATATAAAGATTTTCAATACAAAATCAAAAAGATTTGATGAAATTAAAAAATCAAAATAAATAGATTTCATGAAATAGAAAAAATCAAAATAAATTTAATGAAAAAAAAATCAAAAACAAAAAGATTTCATGAAATAAAAAAATCAAAACAAAGAGATTTCATGAAAGAAAATAATCAAATCAAAGAGATTTGATCACAAAAAGAAATCAAAGATAAATCACAAAGATTTGAAAATATTTATTATAAAATAAACTAAAAAATCAAATAAATAAAACAAAGATCAAAAAATAAGTTAATTAAAAGTTCAAATATAAAAAAATAATAAAAAATATAAATATAAATTAAAAGATCAAAGAGATTTAATCACAAAGAGAAATAAAAAATAAATCATAAAGAGAAATCAAAGATAAATCACAAATATTTGAGAATCTTTACCATAGATAAATTAAAAAGGAAATAAATAAATCAAAGATAAAAGATAAATAAAAAATATCACAAAGATTCAAATAAATTAAAAAGATCAAATAAATAAAAAGATTTAAGATAAATCAAGATTTGATCACAAAATAAGTCAATCAAAAAGAAAAAAAAAAAAGATTTAAAATATAAATCAATAAGAAATACTAAATAAAATAAACCTCACAAAAATTTGAATACATGAGGTTAAATTAGGGTTTTGGATAGGTTTAATTATACTTAGGGTTCAATTAGGATAAGATTTTGGTCTAGGATTAGGGTTAGGGTTCAATTATAGTTACAATTCAATGGAGGTTTAGGTTTAATGTTATGGTCCAAATAGGGTTACAATTTAATTATGGTTATGACTCAATTTATAGTTTGAGTTCAATTAGGATTATAGATAGGGTCAAGTATAGGGTTCAATTAGAGCTACTATTAGGTTTAGGTTTAGGGTACAATTTGGGTTAGGGTTACTAGTAGGGTTGAATTAGGGTGAAGGTTATTGCTCAATTAGGGTTAGTGTTCACTTAAGGTTATGACTGTGGTTAGGGTTTGGGTTAGTGTTCTACAATAAAGCTTGGGTTAGGGTTAGAGTTGGAGTTCAAATAGAGTTGTGATAAAGGTTAAGTTTATAATTCAATTAGGATTTATATTAGGACTAGCATGCAATTAGGGTTTAATTTTTAGTCCTTGTTGTAAGACAAAGACTAATGGTTTCACCTTCATTTTTTTGCATTAAGGCTAAGGCTACAATTGTTATGACTAACATATAGAGCCCCCATATACTAAAAATTGCATTATCAGAGCCCATTGACAAGGGAGGCTAGTTATTTATGATAACCAACATGGTCATCCACCACAATGGCAACTGAGATTGTGAAGAATCCATGCTTCAACCTTTTTTTTCAACTTGGTTATGTAAGTCAAGTATATTGAATTGTTTAGTTTGGACAATGCAAATGATAAAGGTTACAATTAACATTAGGGTTAGGGTTAGGGTTATGGTTAGAGATAGTGTTAAAATTAGGGTTAGGGTTAGAGATGCTATTAGGATTAGGATTAGAGTTAGGTTTAGGGAACTAGAGATAAAATTAGGATAAGTGTTAGGATTTATGTCAGGAATAGGGTTAAGATAAAAAATAGAGTTATGATTAATCTTAGGGTTAGAAATAGGGTTACAATTAGTTTTAGGGTTAGGGTTAGAGATATAAATTAGGAATTAGGTTAGGATAATGATTAGTATTAGGGTTAGGGTTAGTATTAGGATTGAGATTAGGGTTAGGATTAAGGTTAGAGATAATTAGGAATCAAATTAGAATTAGTTTTAGAAATAGAATTGAGATTAGGGTTGGGTCGGGGTTAGTGTTAGGATCAGGGTTAGGGATATGGTTATGATAAGAGATAGGTTCAAGATTAGGGTTAGAGATATAATTAGGATTAGGGTTAGGGTTTGTGTTAGGATTAGGTTTATACTTAGGCTTGGGGATGGGGTTTGCGATAGGATTAGAGTTAAAGATAGGGCTAGAGATAGAATTGGGATTATGATTAGGGTTACTTGCTTAGGGTTAAGGTTGTGGCTAGAGCAAATTATGATTAGGGTTAGAATTAGGGTTAGGATTGGTGTTAGGATTAGGGTTAGGATTAGAGACAAGAATAGATTTAGAGAAAATGTTAGGATCAGGGTTAGGGTTAGAGATATAATTAGGATTAGAGTTCGGGTTTGTGTTAGGATTAGGGATAATCTTACGGTTAGGGTTAAAGATAGGGTTACAGTTAATGAATATAAGTTAATTGTTTAAATTAATTGTAGGGTTAGAGTCAGGATTAGGATTAGGATTAAGGTTAGGATTAGGGTTAGGATTAAAGTTAGGGTTAGAGATGGGGTTAGGGTTAGGGTTAGGGTTGGGATTAGAAATAAAATCATGACTATAGTTAAGGTTATGATTAGAGATAGAAATAGGATTAGGGTTAGGGTTAGAGATAGTGTTACGATTAGGAATAGGGTTAGAGATAAAATTAGGATTAGAGTTAGAATTTGTATTAGGATTAGGGTTAAGCTTAGGGGTAGGGTAAGAGATAGTTACAATTAAGGTTAGGGTTATGGTTAGAGGTTGTGTTACAATTAGGGTTAGGGTTAGAGATGGTATTAGGATTAGGATTAGAATTAGGTTTAGGGAACTAGAGATAGAATTAGGATAAGTGTTGGTATTTATGTTAGGAATAGGGTTAAGATCAAGAATAGAGTTATGATTAGTGTTAGGGTTAGAAATAGGGTTACAATTAGTGTTAGGATTAGGGTTAGACATAAAAATTAGGAATCAGGTTAGGATAGTGATTAGTGTTAGGGTTAGGTTGAGGATTAGGATTGAGATTAGGGTTTGGTTTATAGTTAGGGTCAAGGTTAGAGATAATTAGAAATCAAATTAGGATTCTAGGGTTAAAAATAGAATTAAGATTAGGGTTTGGTCAGGGTTAGTGTTAGGATCAGGGTTAGGGATATGGTTAGGATAAGAGATAGGGTCAAGATTAGGGTTCGAGATAAAATTAGGATTAGGGTTAGGGTTTTTGATAGGATTCGGTTTATACTTAGGCTTTGGGATGGGGTTTACAATAAGATTAGGGTTAAAAATAGGGTTAGAATTAAGGTTCTATGATTAAGATTGAGCTTAGGGTTATAATTAGGGTTCAAATAAGGTTATGATCAAGATTATTAAGATTGGGGTGCAATTAGGGGTTAATCAATGTTCAATTAGGGTTATTATTAGGGTAACATTATAATTGGGGTTTAATTAAGATTCAATTACGGTTACTAACTATGATTCAATTATTCTCAGGACTATGGTTAGAAAAGGGTTAATATTCAATTAGAGTTTAATTAGGGCTAGAGCTAGGATTAGAATTAGGGTTAAGGTTCAAATAGGGTTAGGAATAAATTAAAATCACAATTAGAATTAGTTTAACTAGGTTTAGAGCTAGGATTAGATTTAGGGTTCAATTAGGCTTAGTGTTCAATCAAGGTTTAATTAGGGTTAGGGTGCAATTTGGGTTAATCTTAATTAGGGTTACAATAGTGTTGAACTTAGGGTTACAATTGGGGTTCAAATAAGGTTATGATCAATATTATTAGGATTGGGGTGCAATTAGGGGTTAAAAGATGTTCAATTAGGGTTATAGTTCCATTAGGGTTAGTGTTCACTTAAGGTTATGATTAGGGTTAGGTTTTGGGTTATTGTTCTATGATTGACCTTGATCTTAGGGTTACAATTGGGGTTCAAATAAGGTTATGATAAAGATTATTAAGATTGGGGTGCAATTAGAGGTTAATTAATGTTCAATTAGGGTTACTATTAGGGTTATGTTACAATTAGGGTTTAATTGAGATTCAATTATGGATATGACTAGGATTCAATTATTCTTAGGATTAAGGTTAGAAAAGTGTTAATGTTCAATTAGAGTTTATTATGATAAATATTAGGATTCAATTAGGGTTAGGAATCAATTAAAGTCACAGTTAATTATACTATCATATTATAATATATTAATTATTATAACAATTTAATATAAAATACATAAATATAAAAATAATTTATTTAAGATATTACATGTTACGTCGCGACTACTGCTAGCATATATATATTTAATAATATATATAAAATAGGCCGAGAGATATCCTTCTCGAGGTGCCTATTCAATTCTTTTAAAAATAGGCGCCTTGAGAAGGATATCTCTCGGCATATTTTATATATATCATTAAATATATATATGCTAGTTTTAAATACATATGTAAAAATACATAATGACATACAAGCTATGGTGCCTTCCATTCATGCCTAGAATTTGATAGTCTATTTGACCGTTTTTTCAATTTTAGACCGTATATTACAGCCATAAAATTTATTAGACCATATAATTTGACTTGCTATATTTTTATTAAACCGTAAAAAATTATTATAAGCAAAATATAATAGAGTATTTTAATTTATAATATATATCATTTTATAATTTTAATTATAAAATAATAAATTAGTTTAGAATAGAATATAACTTTTTTGAATACTTTATAATATGAATTTAGAAACTTTGACATTTTTATAATGGTTATCATTTTTTTATATTAATATATGCGATTTATAATATTATTATAAAAATATATATTAATTTAAATTTTTTTCAAAATAGAATATAATTATTTTTAACTTTTAAAATATTTAACAAGATTTTTTTTTAATATAAACTTAGAAACTTTTGTTAATTGTTAATTATAACAGCAGATTTTTATATTTATTACTAATAATTACCATTGTTTTCTGATTTTCGAAGATATTGCATTTATAAAAGATTTTATATAAAAATTCATAAATTAAACATTTTTTTATGACCAAACCATCATAAAATTTTCATATGACAGATAGGGGTGATCGTCAAATTCCAACCCTGCTTCCATTGTCCGCATGGTGTTATGCATGTTATCATGTTTTTTTTTAATGTTAACATGCTTTTTTGGCAGAGAGAATGTTGGCGCCCTGAAAAAACAACCGAAACAAAATAAGAAAGAAGTAACTCACCGTTGAAGTCCACTTCAACTCTCCTTTCCATTGTCAGCATGGTGTTATGCATGTTATCATGTTTTTTTTATGTTAACATGCTTTTTTTGCAGAGAGAATGTTGGCGCCCTGAAAAAGCAACCGAAACAAAATAAGAAAGAAGTAACTCACCGTTAAAGTCCAGTTCAACTCTCCTTCACTGTTGTGTGTATGTCGGTGTAAAAACAAAGACAAACACACAACTTGTTTTCAAATATAAACTCTTGAAACAGGAAGCCGATACAAACGATAAGAGGAGGTTGTGTCAATCATACGAATCAAGAAGCAGGCATCAGGCAATGGCATCCAACTCACGTAAGGAAAACCAAGCACCCAAACCCTCAGCAAATGAAGGGGAGGTATTCAACGGTAGCCGCCATAAACATAGTCTTTACATGAAGGAAGGATTTCCTCCTTATAAATGTAGCGGATGCAAACAATTTGAGGCGAATGTTGCATTTAAGTGCCGATCGTGTTCCAAATTCATCTTACACGAGGTCTGTGCTGGTTTGCCTGATGAATTTGTCCATCCCTTTTTCAGCCAGCACGCGTTTAAATTTTGCAGCGGGTCTCTTTTGCGACACCACTGCGACCTCTGTGGAGAGGCAATTCGAGGGTTTTTTTTCGAATCTCGTGACGAGCATTTAAAATTTCATCCGCTGTGCATGGCACTTCCCGCTAACCTCTCCAACCCCCACTTCTTCCACAGTGGTCATGAAAATCATGACCTGAAGCTTGTTGTTGAGGCCAAGAAGAGAAAATGGAAATGTCGATGTGAAACGTGTAAAAGTAATTTGGATATGGAAACTGTTATACTGAATTTTTATGGTCTGTCCGAATATGCTATTTTCCACGTTCAACGCCCAACCCGGGGCAAACATATTCTGGGAAAGCTTGCTAGTGTTGTGAAATTATGGGGAAAAAGTCTTTTGGTCGGGGTTGCGCTAGGCCTCGGTGATGCTCTTACTGATGATCGTTAAGGCTTAGTAGCGTAGGGAGGGCATTCTATGCAAGCTAAGGGGCTCTCTTCTATTCTTTCCTGTGTAAACAAGCATATTCACTCCCTTTGCTCTGTCTCTGCTCATAGTTCTGTGTGCGCCCATAGGCAGCCAGGAGAAGAGGTGACAATGAAAAGAAAGGAGATGGCGATGACGAATAAGCTGGTAAGCAAGGAAGAGGAAGCAACTCAGAAGATGCTGTTACGGCAGCAAAAGCTGTTCTAAATACTGTAGCATGCCCTTTGAATGCATATAAATAATGTAAGCTTTCATAATCTCAAAAATAATTAGATTTTACACTTTTGTAAAGACTCTCTTTATGATGTTAGATTTGGACTAAAATTAAGCAAATACTTCTTGTTGGTTGTGTACAGGCGATTTTGTCTTACGTATTATTTATATGACTACTGTAGCAGACATAGAATTATATTCCCTACAGTCTATCTAAATTTTTTATGCATTTGAATGTGCTCTACAATCTTATCTATCCCCAATGGTGAAACCATATATATTGTGGATCCTCGACTATGTTTTATACAAATATTTTAACATGTTTCATGCCTTCAAGCTTTTTTAGCCTCACATCTTTTACCCCCTGTTCATCTGCTTGCTGGCTATCATGTTATTTGTGTATAATGTCATTTTCAACAAAATGTTCTCTATTTTCATGCATTCAATCGGCTCCTATGTTTTGTCTCTTTGTTCGAATACTCTCTAGCAGACCTCTTAACAAACTATCCGTTAACACATGAAGTTACTATCATATGGATGTATTATACCTTACAAGAAACCTGAAACTTCATTACTGTCTCATCATCATCCACAGGTCATAGGGTTTTGTACTTTTTACTGTCTTCTCCTTGAATGCCATTGTACCTTCCATTGCTCTCCGTCTATACCTTCTTGGTTGTTTGAACCCCACTCTGTACTTTGTGTTCCTCCTAACCCTGTTCCATGCAACTCATTGCCACATTCATGTTTCTCGATAATACATTGTTTTCTCACTGTGGTTATCTGCCCTCCTACCATACCCTGCTCCTCATTCTTCATGTGCTTGTCACACTTAATCCTTTTCTCTTTCATCACAGTTTCGACTCTGCAAACTGTTTATCACAGTCCTAAAGGTTGTCAAGTTTTTCTGGTTATGGTTTATTGATCTCTGTGAATTCCTCAAAACACCGGCATGTTAGTATGCTGTCCCTTTCTACTATAGCAGACCTCTGCTTTCAATCTACCCCTAGCTCCCTGTCCTGAAACTTCATACTATCATTTTGAAACACCATATTTTGGAGATGTAGTAGCTGCAAACAAATATCTTGGGTCATTGGTTGAAGCCATATCAACTACATCTTTCCTTCCTTTCTTTATCTCATCTGCCCATGCCAACCATTCCGTGCATTGTTCCTTGAAGTGATTGTCATCATGCTTAGAAGGTTGTTCTCTTAAAGGACTTCGACTAACGCTTCTTGACTGTCCCTTATTCCTACAGTACTTTCATGTTGACTGGCATTCTTATCAATCCCATTCTTCTTACTATCATGCTTTCCTTTTGGCATGCATGCAAACTATTTTGAATTCTGTCCTCCATACTCTGTCATCCAATATGCTCATGGCTGCCCTGAAATCCTTAGTAGGACTATCTATCTCTGTTCAATTTTCTTGTGACTGTCATGAAGATCAAAATGCTCATGTATCCCCTGTCTATTGTGTTTAAAATATGCCCCCTTGAAGCTTGCTCATTGGCTATCACCATGCCTCCTTGACTGTCTCTGAAAACCTTTATCTTGTTCATCTTCTTAAGCATTGCCCCTTGTCATGTCTTGGTCTCCAATATTTCATCATAACTGTACACAGATTCTAGGCTCCTCATAGGTCTATAACAAGGACAAGGGCTTGGCAGGGTTTTAACATCTTATTTTGATGGTCCTCTACCTTTTTGTCTCTTTTAAAATAGCTCTAATATGACTGAGCACTATTGTTGAAGACCACCCTTTCTTTATCTCATTGTCCTTTGTTCATATAGCAAGACACTGTCTTCTCATTGCCACAGCAGACCTGGGTAATGTCTATTTGTTTGTCTTCTTCAAATCTGTTAACTGCCCCATCGCCATGGAAGCTGTGCTTGATGAACCTCCATTTTCATTACCATTGTTACCATTAATTGGCCACTGTTTTGACTATCACTATATGAGGTCATTATACAGACTTTTGGTACTGTCGACTTACCATCTAAACTCTCTTTGTTAATTTTTCCTTCTAGCTGTTCCTTGTGCCTCAAGCTATCCTCATATCTCTGTCATCCACCTTTCAAACTTGACAATCACAAGACAGGACAGGGTCTTGAATACTGGTAGTATCAAGGTTTTTTGACAAATTTCAGACATTTCCTATGACCTTTTCATGCTATACATTTCCTTTTTGTCTTTGACAGTGAGACATAAACAAAAGACAGTGAACATATAGTTTATTACCCCAAAACCTTGTCCTCTGCTCATTGCCATATAGACACTGTCTTCTTGCACTTGACTTGTGGCATAAACTCTGTCATAAGTTGTCATGCATGTACTGTATGCCTCTGCCCTCACGACTGTTTAGCCTTTAGGTTATCCTTTGCAGGGCTGTCCTTTGTCTTCTCCATTCCAAGAATGTATTTTTCATAGGCCACTGGACTGTGCTCTTTGGTTAGGACTGTCAGTGTTCTTGACTGGACCCTGTTTGATTATCATCTAACTGTCCCATGCTTGATTGTTCAAGGCTCCTTTTAGGGTATCTGATTGTTGCTGTTGATACTTGATGACCTTCCTCCTTAGTTTAGATTTGTATTGTCCTCTTATGTCTAATGACAGGACTGTGTAATATTCTTATTCATGCATAAACTTCTGTCATAAGAGTATCTTTTGCTAACATAAACTGTCATGTCATCATTCATCTCCTAAACAGATTCTAAAAAATGAGTTCCACAGCATAGATTATAGCTCATACATTCCACAACTAGAAGGCACTCCAAAAGCTTGATCTCCTTTGATAAACCATCATCTTTCCTTTTTGACAACCCATCTTGGTAGTTGATCGCACAAGAAATGACTTTGAGAGTCAAGACCATGAGAGTACCAGTCTCATCTCAATCTCCTTCCTTCCAAGTCTGCTCTTCATCAAACGTGTACCACTGACCTGAATAAATTGGCTTTAACGCAAGCATAAAGCACAATAATGATCTTCATGCATGCTCCCACTGCATCCTAAATACACATAGAGGAAATATAATATGGCTGCACACAAGATTATACAAAATCTTCATTGTATCCTCAAAATGATTGCAACTGAGTTTGTTGGCAATAGCATCTATCTCAGTTTATTGGCGATTACATCATCTCCTAAAGAATATTTCTTTTTAAGGCACTTCGACACAAAATGAAAATGTACAAGCTTAGACGCACTTCTTTCTTTGTGATTTAGAGTCTGCTCTGCCACTTCGGTAGACTTGGAATCCATGTTCATACTCGTATGGAATAGGAGTATTCAGTGTGTGTGACTCGAAAGAATCCAGTTTCTTCAATATTTCATTTATCTCAGACCACTCTCTATCTATGTATTCCCAAGTTATAACTTGTTCCTTTGTCTCTACTGCTCTTATCTTCTCTATTGGTCAAACTTGGATGGTTTGAACATGATAATGAAATATCCTTCTTTCTTCTTCATAGACTAGCAGCTAACATACTTTGGTGTTACTATCTTATCAAGATTGTATCCCATGTGGTATCTACTGTCGTGAAGGTCTTTCATGGTGTTTTTCACATCTTTTAGCATTGTGTCTTCTAATAATCTCCGTGACTGTCTTTTCACCTTCTTTTCACTTGGAACATTAAGTTCCCTGTAAGCTTTCTTATAGTATTGCTAGGTCTCATTAAATCTTCCTTTGATTTGAGTCCTATGACACTGCTTAGTGCTTTAATGGCTGTCTTCTTCACAAACTGTGTTCCATTGTCCTTATTAATTCTTCAACAGTTAGATTGTCACTCACCTATCTCTACTCTTTTAACTTTCTTGACACTGAAATCACTGGTTCCTATTCATAAATACATTTGATACCTTTTTCCAGTGAAGATTCCTCGGGTTTAGCAAATATCCTTTCTAGAGTTTGTGACCAGAACTCCATGAAGTTTATAACAGTGACCTCCATGATACCATAACATCCTTTTCTCTGCATGGCTCTTCATGAAATGATGGCAGAATACGTTTGTGTGCTGCCCATCTCTTAAGATGGCTGAAAATTTAAGTGTATTAAAAAGGTGTTCAGCAACTGCTTCTTGTTTTTTCCTTCTAAGGCCTATGACTATGGGCATTAAAGCTAGGGAAAGCTACTCCATAGTCTTTACAATACACAGGTTTCCTTCAACGTGGTGAAATTCAGAGCAGGAAAGTGTTGTTTCCCTGCCAGGCATGGAGAAACAGTCTTCCAACGCTCAACAAAACCCCTAGAAACTCTCAAAAATATGTTTTAACCCTTTGCTTTCAAAAACTAGCGTAGGTTTTGGGGTTATTGAAGGTTCCTTTGACTACTCACTAACATTTTTATTTTTTTTAAAGTCTAGAACCCTTACATCACCCATTCATGCCTTAGAAACTTGACTTAAAAGACCCCTATTGACCTATCCTCGAAAATTGCAACTTTGTGAGACCTTTAACACGAGTAATGTATGATAAGCGTATGCATGCACATTTAAGCTTTGCTTTAGCTCTTTTAGTTTTTACTTTTTCTTATCCTTCATTTTATAGTGTAAAGCAGATCAACTTTCTTAAAAATTCATTATGTAGAAATAATATACAGGCTTTTTCAGCTTTGCTGTTTGCTTATTTATGAGCAGATATAATAAAATATTTCTCTAGTCAGCTGTATATTAATATTATTATTTTTCAGTAGAATATGAATGCTAAATTTTTATTTTTTTTAGTAAATCGATTTCTTTTAGTTATTTATTTCTTGTACATCACATTCAATATAGCATACTATGATTTAGAGGCACCCATCAAATAAAAGCTTGTCAATTTGTCAAGTAAATCATGGATGCCTCGAAATAAATCAGAAAATTTATATTAGTTACCTAGAACTATTAGAGAATGGCATTGGAACTTTTCTTGAATAGGTTTCCTTCTCCACAAAAATTTCTTTGTTGTTGGACTTTTGTTTTCGACATTGGTAATGTGATACCTTGACACCATTTTTTTTTATCCAAGGCTTCTTCCTTCTGGTTTTGTTTCTCTTACATGTTTACTATCATCATATAAAAAGTGCACAGTTTACAATTTTTTATTTTTTTTTGGATTATTTTTATAATTAGTTTATAAAACTGATGTATGCATGTATAAGAGATAATATCTCTGGCTTGCATCTTTATTTGATTATAAATCCTTATATCTTTGTAGTGTAAACTTGACTTTCATTCTTCTTAGTTTAAAACTATAATTATAGTCTTGACCTATTACATGATTATAGATGTGATTGAATTTCAAAATTTTAAATTCAAATTGAATCATAGGTCTAAATCAACTTCTTCCAATTAAATATTGTCTATAAAAGCTTGTCAATTTGTCAAGTAAATCATGGATGCCTCGAAATAAATCAGAAAATTTATATTAGTTACCTAGAACTATTAGAGAATGGCATTGGAACTTTTCTTGAATAGGTTTCCTTCTCCACAAAAATTTCTTTGTTGTTGGACTTTTGTTTTCGACATTGGTAATGTGATACCTTGACACCATTTTTTTTTTATCCAAGGCTTCTTCCTTCTAGTTTTGTTTCTCTTACATGTTTACTATCATCATATAAAAAGTGTACAGTTTACAATTTTTTTTATTTTTTTTGGATTATTTTTCTAATTAGTTTCTAAAACTGATGTATGCATGTATAAGAGATAATATCTCTGACTTGCATCTTTATTTGATTATAAATCCTTATATCTTTGTAGTGTAAACTTGACTTTCATTCTTCTTAGTTTAAAACTATAATTATAGTCTTGACCTATTACATGATTATAGATGTGATTGAATTTCAAAATTTTAAATTCAAATTGAATCATAGGTCTAAATCGACTTCTTCCAATTAAATATTGTCTATTGATTAAAGTTCAAAATATTTAAACTTAATTGTCACATTATTATATTAAAAGACAATGCAATTGTTTAATCCAATCATCCATCCATTGCATTCTATACCATTATATCATCAAATCATTAGAACATTTGAGAGCATTGCATTGACATCTAAGATCATAGGGACACAATAGGTAGAGGAAAAAATAATCATAAGAATTTGAATGTAGATATTAAGACCACAAAAAGGATTAGAATAGATATTGGATTAGAACCACAAGTGCAGAGATAATATAGGTAAGTGCGGGATTGAAGCTAAACATAGCACAACTTATGTATCAATATATTGAAGTGTTCCTATCTAAATTTTGATTGCAAAGAATAAAATTAGATCAAAAGGAAATTGTCATGTCATCACATCTTAAGTGAAGTACTTGCATCTTCTTTGTCAATGTCATAGAGTATGTGTAATTTTATTTTGGTGAACATTTCTTATTATACACTCCTTAGAGTTTTATCATTGGGTTTTATCCTTCTACCTTGTTGTCTCACGTTTGATATTTTTGATTTCTTTCATCTTTCACATTAGTTAGGGTTTGAGATTCATTGTTTCTTACCTTCTGGAACACACTCTTCCTTTAATTGTGTTTCATTGCTTGATATTTTATTATAGAATTCTTAGCTCGTTTAATTTTCCTATGTCCATTCATATATCAAGGCTCCTGATGTGTTTTTATATTTTGTTCATCTTATGCATGGATCATTGAGGGAATTATATCCTTGTACAACATAGATGATGTTACTTGCTCTATGTATTCCCTAATTCATATTTTCTATCACTTTACATCTTTCATAGAGTAGTTTACCATTCCATCTATTTTAGAGGAGTTTTATTTATTCTTATGCATGATTCATAATGATTATACACCTTGTATGAAAATGATGATGAGGACCTAACCCAATATTTGCATGATACATTAAGGAATCTTTCTTTAGGTGATGATATACTTAGAAAGAGTATTCCTTTTACATATGCTAATGAGCTATATGCTAGTGATGTGCATGAGGAATTCTCTTCTATATATCATGATGTTTTAGAGCCTATAATGCTCATATTATTAAAGATCCACCAATTAATTCTTTTAGTGGTGATCATAATGGATAACATTATAGTGCATGTATTTCCATGTTTAACAGTTTTCTCGATATATTGTGTAATTTTTTATAATGATATATTTTTGTACTATAAATTTAAGGAAAATTTAGTAGATTAATGTTTACTATGGTTTGATTTACATTATGTTCTTGCTAAACTTTATTCATTGATACAGGGCATCACTCTCATCTTTTATTTCCATTTTGGTTTTGTTTGTCTTTTTGTTTGGTAGAGTCAGTTTTTTGTTTTAGTGTGGTTTGTTCATGATGTTTTGTAAAGCTTGAGGGTCAAATCCTCTTGACAATTGATGATTGGAAAATGGGATAATTGATGGGGTTGGCACTTGCAAGGATTGATGGGCATTTGAAGAAGGGACACTGAAATAGGGGTTGGATGCTGGAGGAAAAGAGGGGTTGGAATATAGAGAGGCAATCGATGATAGGAAGAAAGGGAATCATTCAAGAGTTGGTGGCAATAATCGATTGGAGGAAGAGTTGAATTCTCATTTGAATAACGATGATGTTGTAGGTGATCAAGCCGATAATTGAGGCCAAATATGCTATGTAATGTAAGCCCTTATATAATGAAAGGAACGTTGCTTCAATGAATAAAATAATTGTAATCACCTGGAGCCATTGGGAGTTAAAGATTGCATATGTTCTTCTTGTATTGACTATATATGATCAAATACTAGTCTGTTGTTTTTAATTTTACATCTCTATGAGTTTGATTTGCACAAACCAGTAAGGGATCACTTGAGTTTGACATCTTTGTGAGTTTGTTCTATATTGTGACCTACAAGATGTGCCATCAAGTGGTATCAAAGGCTAAAAGTGATTGGGAATTGGTGAGTGTATCCTCTAAGGAGAATGGGCAGAGGTGGACCCCGAGGAAGAGGTAGAAGGGAACAACATGGTGACAAATTGTTGCAACATTTGATAGCAAGATTGGATGCCTTAGAAAGGGCACAAAGAAGAGGAACCCCTTATGAAGTTGTAAGTGATGATGAGGAGGAAGAACATCCATGAGATGATAATGAGGGAGGGCAAGGATACCAGGAAGGTTTTGAGGAAAGATTGTTGAGGATTGTCATGAATGTGGGTTCCAAACCCAAAATAGAAGTTCCTACTTATTCAGAGAGTCTTAATGGTGAAGATCTAATTGAGTGGATCAATGAATTAGATATTCAAATATGAGGATGTAGCAGAATAGAGGAGAGTGAAATTTTCTTGCACTAGATTGAAGGGCCACACTGCTATGTGGTGGGACTTTGTCCAAACTAAGAGGAGACGAAAGAATAAGGAAAAGATTAACTCTTGGGATCGAATGGTGGCAAAGTTGAAGGCTAAGTTCCTTCCAGGAGATTATCAAAATAATCTCTTCAAAAGATTGTATAATTTAAAACAAAAAGACATGTTTGTGAAAGATTATGCGGAGGAATTCTATAAGCTAGTAATTAGATCAAGGCATTGTGAGGAAGATGCCAAGAAAATTGCTAGATGTATGACTAGTCTAAAGTATAGTTTACAAGATGAACTAAGCCTTGTGTCCCCTAGAAGCTTGGAAGAGGCTTATCAACTTGCCTTAAAGGCAGAGGAAAAGTTGCAAAGGGAACAAAGTTAGCAAGAGAAGAACAGTGGAAGATGTTTTAGAGGAAGGTGGCAACAAACTGGTAGAGGATAGCAACATCATCAAGGGGAAGAGGTTGGAAGTTCTAGTGGGGAAGCCAACAATGATAGAGGAGGCTTTCAAAACAAAGGGGTTAGATCCTATGGAAGAGTTGGTTCTCAAGGTAGAGGTAGAGGGTTCACTAGAAAATGCTTTAAGTGCAACCAATATGGACACAAGAGTTGGGAATGTTCTGAATCATCTCAAGGGGGACAATTCAAGTTTGAAAGAAGTAATCAAATTGTTCATGTTAACCAAGAAAGCATGGGGTCTCTTGTTCACCACAAAGATGAACCATAATCGGGTCAATCACTATTGCTAAAGAGGGTATTGTTGAAGCCTCAAAAGGAAAGCCAAGAACTGGCCCAAAGGAGAGCCTTGTTCAAAACCAAGTGTAAGTCCAAAAGTAAATGTTGTAGACTAATCATTGATAGTGGTAGTACAGATCATATTGTTGTAGCAGAGATGGTAGAAAAGTTAGATCTTAAAAGAGTTAAGCATCCATCTCCTTATAAGGTAGTAGTTGCAAAAAACTCATCAATTGTTAGTAAATGAGCAAGCCCATGTTGATTTTTAGATTGGCAATTATAAAGAGTGTTCTTTGTGATGTGATTCCTTTGGATGTGTGCCATCTATTGTTTGGTATACCATGAAAATTTGATAGGAAAGTAGTGCATAATGGAAGGGAGAACACATATAGTATTGAGAAAGATGGAGTGAAACATACCTTAATGCCTATGAAGGAGCCTGAAGAGGACAATAGTAGTAAGGTAATCTTGGTCAATGGTAAGGAGTTTCTACATGACTTGAAGAATGAGAAAATATGATATGCTTTGGTTCTTAAACCTAGGAGTGTATTTACTACTACAAAATTTGATGATTTTCCTCTTGAAGTGCAAGATATTTTGAATGAACATTTGGATATTGTTGCATCTGATTTTCCTAGTGGGTTTCCTCCTATGAGGAGCATCAGCTGCTAGATGGATTTGATTCTAGGGGCTAGCGTTCCTAACAAGGTTGCTTATAGGTTGACACCTATGGAAAATAAGGAAATAAGGAAGCAAGTGGAGGACCTTTTGAAGAAGGGTTTGATAAGGGAAAGCCTAAGTCCTTGTTGTCCCATAGTACTAGTACCAAAGAAAGGAGGGGAATGGTGTATGTGTACTAATTCAAGGGATATTAACAAAATTACTATAAGATATAGGTTTCCCATTCCTAGAATTGAAGATTTACTGGATTGTTTAAGTGGCTCCATGTATTTTTCTAAAGTAGACTTGAAGAGTGGCTATCACCAAATAAGAATCATACCGGGGGATGAATGGAAGACAACCTTTAAGACTAGTGATGGTTTTTATGAATGGCTTGTTATGCCTTTTGGATTGTCTAATGCACCTAGCACTTTTATGCAACTCATGAATGAGGTTTTGAAACCATTCCTTGGTAAATTTGTGATTGCATACTTGGATGACATTTTGGTGTTTAGCGGGTCTAAGGAGGAGCATCTTGAGCATTTGAGGTAGGTATTGAGGAGGCTGCATGAGGAGAAGCTGCAGATGAATTTGAAAAAGAATGTATTTATTCAGACCAAACTAGTGTATTTGGGCTTTGTGGTGTTAAAGGAGGGATTGAAGATGGAGAAAGATAAGGTACAAGCCATCATTGATTGGCCAAAACCTAAAAGCATAATGGAGGTAAGGAGCTTTCATGGGCTCGCAAGTTTTTATCAAAAATTTATTAGAAGTTTTAGTCATGTGGTAGCACCTATTCTTGAAACTATAAAGGGGAATAAGAGGCCATTTGTATGGACTAGACAGGCTGAAGAGAGTTTTAAATTTCTAAAGCAAAAGGTGAGTGAGCAACCCATTCTTTCTTTGCTTGATTTTGAAAAGGCGTTTCAAGTAGAGTGTGATGCTAGTTTGTTGACTATTAGGGCTATCCTAAGTCAAGAAGGTAAACCAGTGGCATACTTTAGCGAGAAAATAAATGATGCAAAAAGAAAGTATTCTTCTTATGATTTGGAATTATATACTTTGGTTCAATCCTTAAAGAAATGGAGACATTATTTACTGCCTAAAGAGTTCATTGTATACATGGATAACCATGCTTTGCAGTTTATTAATAGCCAAAACAAGTTGAATCAAAGACTTGCCAAGTGGGTTGAGTATCTCCAAAGTTTTAATTTTGTTTTGAAGCATAAAAGTGGAAAAATGAATAAAGTTGTTGAAGCTTTGAGTAGAAAGAATTTTTTGGTTGAAATGCAAACTAACAGTGTGGGCTTTGAAAGTTTGAAAGAATTATATGTAGAGGATGCAAATTTTAAGGAAGCATTTGAAGCTTGCAGCAATCCTATTTGCAGGAATAGAGAGCCATGGGTGGATTATATGATTCAAGAAGTTATGTTGTTAAAAGGGAATAAATTATGCATTCTTAAGGGATACATGAGAGACAATTTGTTGAAGGAAAAGCATTGTGGTAGTCTTGCTAGTCACTTTGGGCACCTGGGATAAGACTTATTTGTAGTTGAGCACTTATTATTTTTGGCCAAAGATGCAAGCGGATTTGAGGAGATATGTTGAAAGGTGTAACATTTGTCAACATGCTAAAGGGAGAAGCCAAAACACTGGATTATATCAGCCACTTTTAGTTCCAACTAGGCCTTGCGATTCAGTGAGTATGGACTTTGTGTTAGGTTTTCCTCATACACAAAGGGGCAATGATTCAATTTTTGTTGTGGTAGATAGATTCTCAAAAATGGTGCATTTTATACCTTATAAGAAAACT
Organism: Sequoia sempervirens; assembly: GCA_007258455.2. NCBI lineage: Eukaryota > Viridiplantae > Streptophyta > Pinopsida > Cupressales > Cupressaceae > Sequoia > Sequoia sempervirens. The sequence goes on from VDFB02105785.1 coordinate 458,166,247, forward strand.
AGTGATGCCACTAACATTGCAAAAAAAAAATTCAAAGAAGTAGTGAGATTGCACAAGATTCCTAAAAGTGTTATCTCTGATAGGGATACTAAGTTTGTGGGTAATTTTTGGAGGACCCTATTGAAGAAATTGGGCACTAACTTGAGTTTTAGTTCTGCTTGTCACCCCTAAACAGATGGGAAAACCGAGGTTGTTAACTGAAGTCTTGGAAACATGTTCAGGTGTATTGCTGGGAAAAAACTAGGTAATTGGGATCTAGCTTTGGATCAAGCTGAGTTTGTGTTTAATGATTCTCCTAATCGAAGCATTGGATTTAGTCCATTCTATGTTGTGTATTTACATCCAAGGGGGTTTATGAGTTGTGAGACCTTGGTAATATGGAAAGGTGAAGTACAGTAGGTGAAGATTTTGCTAAACTGATCGATGATTTCCATTAAGAGGTCAAAAAAAATATAGGACATAATCAACAATATAAACAACATGCTAATAAAAAGTGGAGGGAGATACATTTATAGGTTGGAGACCTTGTATTGGCTCACCTTCAGAATGAAATATTTCCTAAAGGAGAGTACAACATTGAAATGAAAATGAAAAAAATAGGACCCTACAAAGTTCTTAGAAGATTTTTAGATAATGCATATGAAATATCTCTACCTTCAAACCTTGACATTTCACCTATTTTTAATGTTGCAGGTTTGTATCCTTATAAGGGAGATGTTGAAGATGGTGTTGTAGAGATTGAGTCTTCAAACACTGAGAAACATCAAGGTGTTTCATCTTCTCCACAAGACATTGAATACATTCTTGATACATAGCTGTGGAAGAAAACCCGAAGACATGAGTACTTCAGATATCTAGTGAAGTGGAGTGATCATCCAGTGGAAGATGCTTCTTGGCTAACTAAATCTAAGCTCTCTTGGTTGGGTTATTCTATTGCAGATCTCATGAGTAGGATCACATGAAATGTTTTCCTACCTGGGAGTTTGATATAGGGCATCACTCTCATCTTTCATTTCCATTTTGGTTTTCTTTATGTCTTTTTGTTTGGTAGAATCAATTTTTGTTTTTGTGTGGTTTGTTCATGATGTTTTGTAAAGATTTAGGGTCGAATCCTCTTGAAAATCGATAGTTGGAAAATGGGATAACTGATGGGGTCAACAGTTGGAAGGATCGATGGGTATTTGAAGAAGGGACACTAAAACATGGGTTGGATGTTGAATGAAAAGAGGGCTTGGAATATAGAGAGGAAACCGACAATAAGAAGAAAGGGAATCATTCAAGAGTCAGTGATAATGATCGACTGGAGGAAGATTTGAATTCTCATTTGAATAATGGTGATGTTGTAGGTGATCAGGCCAATCATTGAGGCCAAATATGTTATGTAATGTAAGCCCTTATAAAATAAAACTAACATTGCTTCAGTAAATAAACTGATTGTAATCTCCTGGAGCCATTCGGAGTTAAAGATTGCATTTTTTCTTGTCTTGACTACATATGATCAAATACTAGTCTACTATTTTTAATTTGACGTCTCTATGAGTTTGATTTGCACAAATCAGTAAGGGATCACTTGAGTTTGACATCTTTGTTAGTTTATTCTATACTATGACCTGCAAGACATGCTATCATTCACAAATCTTTTATATTCCCTTGAATAATATTTTAATTTAATCACTAATGAACTTAATTAAAGGGTGGTACTAATTTTTTATGGTTATTCTTTTCACATGGTAACATATTTTCATCCTCATAACTCACTAGGAAAACAACATAAGTACTAGGTTACACTACAAAAGGAATTCATATGTTGAGTGGTGAAATTGAGATTCATGACTATAATTCTTGTGGGATAACTTTTTATTCTTGTGTTATTTTAATTTTTAATCTAAAGACACCAATAGTGTGCATGTTAACACAAGTGGCTATGAAAAAGTGTTGCACGGTTTATGTTACTTATTTCTTATGTTGTTTATGTGTTTAATTTTGTATATTACTTATGGATAAAGGATACATATTTACAGATTGATTAGTAAATACTCTCATCATGTTGACCAAAATTATACCTTATTTTGATTTAAGTTTTTCTTTGACCTTTCTAAATGGAACACAATTATTGTTCATTGCAATAATACCAAATTTTAGAATTTCATATTTTTTTTAAAGGACGAGACTTGTAGTTTGAAGCACATGTTGCTTCTTACAAGATGAGTTTACTTATATGAATTAAAGAAAGTAGATCTAATTAGCATCTTTCTTCCTCAAAATTGTTGTAATTAAAATCCGTGTCATTAGAATTGTCATCCTCAATGAAACTCAATATATAATTGAGCGAAAAGTCTATTTATCTAGCTCATGAAATTTAGAGTTCCACCTTTACTATGTGTTAGTTGACCTAATAGACTCATGTATGCATCAAGTGTCACTTGATCTAGTAGACACATATTTGTATCAACTGTCAATTGACTAATCACATATTAAAAATTCTCAATCAAGTATTATTTAGCTATTAAGAATCCTTACATCAATCAAATATCAGTTAGCTAGGTAGCTAAATATGCATGAAGAAAGTGTCACTTAATATCATCACGAGTTTCACATTTTTCAATTGTTACTTGATACCATGAAGCTTGAGATTGCAACAATGATGTCATGTCTACTCAAAACCTCTATGCTCATTTCATCATCTCAATTATTACCAAAATACTATGAAAATAATATACTATTAATAAATGTTATGCATTTTACACATCTTCATTATCCTTTCAAATTATCTCAACTATTACTTGATTCATGTCTCAATAAGATTTGTGAATAAAAATTTATTTTTATTTTTATTTGTAATTTGTTATTGGGTGATCCCACAAAGCTAGTTTACAATTTCTAGGAGATTCGAATTTTTGCTAAAATCATATATTTTTAGAAAATATAATGATTTAAGCCTTAAAAAGTTCTATTTAAATCATTCTAATTGAAGAGGGTTTGATCAAACTACCTTAGATCAAATCCCCTTGGATAGAACCCCACTAGTTTTAAACCATACCTATAATGGAGTCTCCTTTACACCTATCAAAATGTTGATAAAAACCCACTTTTGATTTATCTTTTGGGGATCAAATGAATTCATTTAAAATTTATTTTTTGTAAGTATTTAGTCCTTATTATAATCTTCCCAAAAAGTATAATTTTAAATAAATTTAATTTTATTATTATATTTATTTTTGATTTCTTGTGAATGTAGGTTTTTCACCGAAAATCAAGCTCTCTGTTATGCACATGTGGAAAAATAGAAGGTTATCATTTAAAATAAAAATAAAAATGAGTGCATCAGATATTGAAGTCCTTGATCCAGTAAAAAAAAAAGAATTTTGATACATACAAAAAAACTTGTGTTATACGGTCTGCCTGTGTCTGAATTGTAATTGGTTTGACTTCAAAACTTGATTAAGGAAAAAATATTCAATAAAGCACTATGAAACCAATTGGAAGCACTAGATATCATAGTTACAAATCTAAATTAAAAAAAAAAAGAAAGAATTTTATCCTTCATGGAAGAAAAGTTATGTGTTATACGGTGAGTGTCACTCCTTAAAAATGGTGTTTACTGAAAAAAACTAGTTTTTGAAGGAGATGGAAAATGAAGTGCAATTTGATTCCAAAATTTTTGAAAAAAATATATTCAAAATATACAAACAAAATGTTACAAATCACTGATTTGCATCATCTTCAAATTCCTCATGGTTTAGCCACTATAAGTGCTCAAAAGTGAAGGTTTAGTTAGAAAAAATCAGTTTAGTGTCCAGTTTGGCCAAAAATTATAAACCAGTATTGTGGGATCACTCTATTGAACCTTCACCTCACTTAGGTTACAAAACCATTAAATTATTTTATAGAAACTAAAATAATTAAATAAATAGATGTTTGTTTGCATGTACATAATAGTCCCTTTTATTGTTGTTTTTGCAACTAAAATCATCATTTTTAAATAAAAAAATTAGTTTTATGATCTATGAAAAAATAATCTCACAAAATATTATTACACCATACACAAATTAATTTCTAATACAAAGATCCTAAATAATGATCGATAATTAATCTTTAAACCAATGCATACTATAAAAAAATCATGTATTTATTAACACAAGCCCTTGGATCTTTAGTAAAAATAAATAAATTATGCACAACATAAGAATATTTTTTTTATTGTTTTACCATAGTTTAGTATTTAGCTTAAGTTTAGGATGATTTATTTACAACATTCATTTGCAACATATCCTATAAGTTAGCTATCTTGGTTATCAATTTTTACTTGGTCTCCATTGTAGACCTAATTTCCAAGATCCATTGACTAGACCAGTATGTACTATGGCATAGTTTATATGATTTTGTATCAATTCATAACATTGTAAATGTTTACAACTATATAGTATTTATTTAATGATATTTTGGTCAAATAAAAAAGTGATAATTAATTTATTTTTTATTTTATTACAAAGGACAATAAGAGTTTGAAAATTACATTATTTCCACCTTTATATGATTCATTTGATCTAGGTTAATTCTTATAACTTGGTCCACTTTTTATATCCTCAACTTAGATGGAAGGTACTAGTACTAACCTTACATAGTACTATGCAAAATATAATTTAAGGTCAATGGTACAAATAATACCTTGTATCCTAAGAGCTTTCATTAAATTACAAAGGTAAATTTGATATGAAAATACTTTTAATTCTTCTCAAGAATACAATGCTACTAATTCTTATAGTTTTGAGATAATTCATAATTAATTTTAATGCTTAGTTGAACACTATTACCTTGAAATAGTATGAACTTCAAAAGGTGAACAATGTGACCCTACTTAATAATCTTTTATAACAACAACATCCTCTAAATTTCCATGAAAGTTGCTACTCCTTTCATTAAAGAAAAGCTATAAATGAAAATACACAATGCAAGAAGTTTGCAATGAAGAACTCAACAATACTTGATATTATTATTCAAAAGGAAATTTCCTTATAAAGTTGGAGATGATAACACTTTGAAACATATTTTTATATGTTCCTTAATCAAAATGTATATTAATTATGTTACAGATAATTGTTTATAAACCTTCACCATAAGACACACTACAAACAAGTATCTTGCCCAAAATTATATTCCCTATAATCCTCTACAAAGAGGCTCATACCCCTTTTACATACCAAGAGAATATGCAAGCTCATGATAAAATTTGCATGTATCATGTGCTACATTTGAAAACCAAAATCCGTTTGAATTACAATGGGTATAACAACTCATAACAAGATAATTTACCTTTACATTTTGGATCCAAAAATGTTGTTGAAGCCATTAAAGAACATGTGACTTTAAATTCATAATGAAGAAAAAATTTCATGACTCCTCCTAACATGGAAAAATAATTTACCTATTATATTTCTCTAACCATGAAGCTTACACCTCATTTGAAGGTCATTGGAACTCAATAACATTTGCAACTTTATTTACATGAGATTAATACCTTGCATCCGAAGTTATTCTAGTTGTCTTGATGAGACTATCCAAGCTTGACTCCAATTTAATTAAATTTATCAAAGATACTATTCAACAAAATTGAGCTAGGTTCAACATTTGTCAGAATTTAAGCACCTAAAGAAGGCAATATTTTGTTAAGTCACAATTCTATTTTGAGAAAATGGTTTGATGTTTCCATTAACATCCAATATATTGAGCATCAAAGCATCCTCCAATTCTTTGAAGGAATTCAACTTACTCTTGAGTTGAGTGCCCATTTTTTTCTAATATATTGATATATTACTTAATAGTCATATCACTTCATGAGTGCTTTCCAATTCTACAGGAGCATTGGGATCAAATTTAGTGTGCATGTATATCCATCTAATTTTTGGTACCCTAGGTCTCCATGTGATCAATACTTCATTTCAATTATCCTCACGTTATAGGTAGTTGGTATATACATTTCTCAAATTTTTGTAACCTACCCATGTATCATCCCATTTTCTTAAGAGACAAGTCTCAATCTATGACCCGACAAGTCATCAATAAGGTTGGCCATATTTTTCTTTCCCTCCTCTTTAGCTTCTTTCGAGCTACTTCCTTTCTTTGTTTAATTGTCCCTTTACCTCTTATATTCTTAAGGATAATGTTTCCCTATCCTAGAATGTTGTATCAATTCAACTTGATTGAGAGGTGTTTGAATCTAAAGTGATCCTATGAGAAGGAGGGACTAAGGATTGCACCCTATTATATTCCTACAATAATTTTACATGATCCTTTTGTAACTTATCAAAATAAACCTACAATTTATTCACTACTAATTCACTGAACAAAGTAGTGCTTACTACCAAGGATTCTATTATAAGTATGAACAGTTGGTGTTTTCATTAATGTCAACAATCTTATGTTTTCGTTGGTGTCAACTGTATGAAAAGAAGAGTGTTGCAAGAGTATGTGTTTTTGCATTTATGATCTGCTTTGATTAGTTGCATTATGTTGTCATTAGTAAGCTACTAGTGTCATCCTCCAATGTTGATTTTATATAGATTTTTTCTATGGTTGAGGAAGTGATTGAGATAATGAGGATGTGTTCCTGGTGTTTGGTTTCCAAGTGCTTTTGAGAAAATTTGATAAAAAAAGGAAACAGTGAGTTGTAGTGTGTTATGGGTTGAAGAGTAGGGTTTTGGTGCCGCTCCACAAGTATGTGCAGGATCATGATGGGCCAAAAAGTGGTGATATGGGGTATGTGGTTGATGACTTTTTTTTACCCTAAATTGATGAAACAAAAAGGGTTTTTAAAGGAGATTCTCAGCTTTCCACCAATATAAATTATGCTTTAATTTGAATTTAATAAATAATTGTTATTCATTTTCTATTTGAATTACGACTAAAGTCTTGATTGATATGTTGATTGAAAAACATCTATAGCTTTCAAGCGGTATCACATTTTTGAATCCAAAACATGTCACATTCTATGCTTAGATATACTATAGGATTAAAAAAAATGATTTTCATGAAGTTTTGACTAAGTTAAGGTGGTCATACATAATGTTGTTTTTATATTTTTAAAAGTTGTAATAAAATATTCATAATTAATTATTTACTTGGAAAAAATTACAAAAATTATGCATCACATCGAGACATGATTCCTCTACTTATATATAAAATGTTATAAAAAAATATTATCATTTTATTGTGGTTAAGGTGGTCAAATAGACACCTACTTCTTATGTTATCTTTGAAATTTAAGTACTACTGCATTGAAATTTCAAATTTTCACCAAATAGATTTTTTATAAAATATAAACCTAGTAGTTTAGAAACTAAATTCAATTTTCTATAGATTCTATTCTTACATATTTTTGAAATAATATAGATAACTTACTCATTTTTTACGTCAAGTTGCCTAACAGTCGAGCTGATGCAAGAAGTTGGGTACACAAAAAGTTCAAAAAGTGGAAGTGTTTTTGTTGTTTTTCAGAATTTGTCACACTTGAACTGAAATTTTGAGAAACTTACACAATGAATCTTTAAAAAAGTTAGTAATATGAAATTTAGAATTTAGAATTTAGTCTTAAAATATATAAATTATTCAAATACCCATATTATAGAAATTAAATTTTGATAGGTATCTATAAAAACCACTTTTTAAAAGTCCCTGTTTTTTTACAATACCAAGCACGTGTACGGACAACACTTTTTGACCCAAATAAAAGTATTTTGATAATTACTTTTGGGAAAAGAGAGCTAACAACATGAAGTTTGATCTAGAATTTTATTTTTATTAAATTTTTATTGGCCTTAATTGTTGTTTATAAAAATCAACGTGTACGGATAGCATAATTGGACCTAAACTAAACATTTTTTGAATTTTTTTTTTCATTGTGTAGATAATTGTCTAAATTTTGATGCCATATAATTTTTTTAACAAAAAACTTAACCAAAAAAAAGTTATTAAAAAACAAAAAAAGTATGATATTTCAAGTTTAAGGACTAGTTTGCTTAGAAATTAATTAAAAAATAGCACACATAATCCAATATTAATAAAAATTATATATTTGGAAAGTAGACATCATGTTCTCTTATGGGTTTTAATTTTATAGATTGATTCAGAAAAAAAGTCCATCAGCCATATTGCCAAAGTTGGACATTCGTCTTTAATCTGCCTTAGATTTTTAGTTATAGGTCAAAGGCTAAGGCTCGGGTTGCCAAGCCTTTCCCAAGCCTAAAACTGAGGCAACATGTGGGTTGGGAATTTTGAATTTTAAAAATGCATACGCACTTTTAAAAAACACATATGTGTTACAAAACACGTGTTCTTTATTTTCTTGATAATTTAAAAAAAAATTTAAGAAATGGGTACGTTTTAAAAGCGGGTACCCATTTTGTAAAACACGTACCCGTTTTGAGTTACAAAACGGGTACGTGTTTTAAAACGGGTACCCATTTCTAAAATTTTTTCTTTTTTTTAAATAATCATTTTTTAATGTTATAAAATGTGTATGCGTTATATAACACGTATGCATTTTTTAGTGCATACAAATTTTTTAGGCTCGGGTACCTAAAGCATAATGCATACGCATTTTTTTAATAACGAGTACGCATTTTCTGTGAGAATTTTTTTTTGGCTGAAACTTCCCCTCTTTATGTACCCAACTTCTTGCTTTTACCCAGTCTTTTTTTTTTGAATTTTCATCACCACTTAAGGGCTTGTTTTTTCCATGGTGATCCTGCTCATACCCCCACATTTCTTCTAGGTTGGACATGCATTTTAGATAAGTTAATAAGAGGTTTTTAGAGGTGTTGTATTCAAAATTTGGTGTGTTAAGGATCGTTGTACAAAAGAAGTTGTGTTCACCAGTATGTGAATAGTGTATTGCATAGGTGTCTGGGAGAAATGTTTTTGCTTAACATTTCTCCACAACTTGGTTTTAAGTCTTGTAGATTTGAAGGTGTTCTAATAGTGTTGGTATCTTTCTTCGATTAAGGTTGTTTGAGGTTTGGTGCTTTGGAAGTCAGTTTCTTAAGTTATAGTGTTTGAAAAAATTATTTGAGTGTATTGGGTGTATACATTCTTCAGGTGAAAGTTGTTGTGAAGGAGTTTGTTGGTGTTAGGGTATTTTTGGATTATTACAAATTATGTTTAGATGACATTTGTTGTCTGCGAGTTTTTTTTGAATCAAAGGAAGCATGCACTTAAAATTCTAATGGTGTTTAGAAGCATGTGGTAGCGTGGTATTATAGAATTTGGTCCTAACTAAAGAGTGGTGTGGTCCGCCTTCACTTATATCCGCAACATGTGTTTTGGTGTTGACCTAATTTGAATTTACATAGTTGATGTGCATAGATGAACTTGGAGAATGGTTTTAAGGTTGAAGATGATATAAATATGAGTTAAGTTGTTGAGGGATGAGAAGAAAGAAAAGAATGATGCAAATAATATGAATTGCAAAGTGTTAGAGTGAAAATTTGAGAAGTGTAGTATGAGCTTTCATGTGTTAGATTACTGGATGTAGTGAGAAGAAGGTGTCTACAATTCTTCAATCAAGATGTGATGGTGTTGGTGATATTGTGGTGGATTTATCTATTGTATTGAGATGGATTTCTCTATGTAATATTCCTCTCTATCTTCTTTTATATTATGGTAGCAATATTTCGAGTAGTGAGCCCTTTTGTATTCGATGTTGATCTTACTTTATATTGTAAGATAATTTCATTGTGGTTTTTCCCATCTTGGGTTTTCCACGTAAATTTGGTGTTCTTTTGTGAATGGTGTTGATTTTTTTCAATTTCTATTTTTTTTTCATGCTAAATAATTATAACATATTATAGGTTAATTAAATGAATGTGGGTCTGAATGTTTTTGAGGGTTTTGATGTTTTAAGTTATAGCCGATTCACCCTCCCCCTCTCAATTTTCTTGTGTATTCAACAATTGGTATCAGAGAAAGGTTCCTTGGAAGAAAGCTTAATCGCTTCAGATAGATCCGGGATGGGAGATCCCTATGTTTGATGGGACAAATTATGCATTCTAGAAGACAAGGATGGAAGGTTATCTGGTTTATCTTGGATTTGATGTCTGGAACTTTGTTAAAACTAGATACAATGAACCTACAAATGGTCCAAGAACTGTTGATAAGATGAAAGCCTATGAAAGAAATGGTAGAGAAAGGCATGCTCTTAAACATTCTTACTAATTCTGAATTAGTGAAAGTGATGAGTTTGAAAACTGCTAAATCAATTTGGGAAAAGTTAGAAAGCATTTATGAAGGAGATGATAAGGTCAAACAAGCTAAGATGCATAATTTGAAGATCGTGTTTGAGAACTTGCAGATTTTTGAAGAAGAAAATGTTGCAAGCTATATGTAGAGGGTAGATAAAGTGGTCAGCTCCATCATATATCTTGGTGGAAAACTCAAAGAACTAGAAGTGGTAAAGAAAATTCTCAGAACTCTTCCTAAATATTATAGTCATAAAGTTTTTGCTATTGAAGAATTTGCAAATTTGAATCAATATACGAGAGATCAATTGTATGGTTCCTTAACTACTTTTGAGATGAGATAATTTGGAACAAATAGTGGTGCAAAAGTTGAGACTCCTTTTAAGGTTGGTAAATCAAAGGAGATCAAGGAATCAAATTAGGAGGATCTTGATGATATAGAAGCTAATTTTGTAAGGAGAATGAAGAAGGGTACTGATAAGTACAATGACAAGTTGCCTTTCAAAATTTTCAGTTGTGGAAAGATAGGTCAGTATGCTTCAAGATGTCCAAACAAATATTTGAATAACAAAAATAACAAGAATAAAGGTAAGATGATTAAGAAAAGTTATTATGTTAGAGAAGATGCAAGTATTTTTTATGATGAATTTGATTATGGAGATGATGGTGATGAATGCTTGTTCATGACTTTAAAAGATGAATTTGTTTATGCTAACTTTGAGGTACATGAATGCTTGTTCATGACTTTAAAAGATGAACCTGTTTCTGCTAACTTTGGGGTACATGTGTGAAGTAAATCCCTCCAGAGACGAAGGATAAGACTCAAGGTACTTAAGTATTTTTTTTCATGCTAGACAGGAGAAGAACTACAAGATCATTGATAATGGATGCTCTAATCATATGACTGGTGATAAGAGTAAGTTGGGTAAACTTGAAAAAATGTGATGGAGGATGTGTTAGATTTGGTAAAGATACATCTACTAATATATGTGGAAAAGGCTCTATTAGTTTTGATGGAAAGAAAAATACTGATGATGTCTACTAAGTTAAGGGTTTAAGGCATAACCTTTTTATTTTTGGAAAAAGGTCTAGAAAAAGACACAATCTTATGTTTTAGGATGATGGATGTGAGATCAAAAAAGGATCCAGAACTGTGGTTGCTGCTGGAAAAAGAATAGATGGAAATTTTTATCAACTTAAGGGTGCTAATGGTCATTGCTTTATGACTCATGTTAATGAAAGTTGGTTATGGCATAGGAGGATGTCTCATATCAATTTTTATAACCTAGTGAGAATTATTTCAGTTCAAGCTGTGAGAGATTTGCCAAAGATTACAAAATTTATCAATGTTGTCTGTAAAGAATGTCAAATTGGAAAGCAAGCAAAAAGAAGCTTCAAAATTAGAGAACAATTTTCTACTAGACTATTGGAATTAGTGCATTCAAATCTACATGGTCCTACAAGTGCAAGAAGTCTTCAAGGTGGCAGGTATTTTATGCTATTGATTGATGATTATTATAGAATGGCATGGGTTACTTTTCTCAAAGAAGAATAAAAATCCCTAGACAAGTTTAACGCATTCAAAGTTATGGTTGAGAATGAAATGGATGTGAAAATCAAATTTTTGAGGTCCGACAAAGGTAGAGAGTTCACCTCCAATGATTTCAACATATTTTGTGAGAATCATGGCTTAAAGAGGCACTTGTTTTTCCCTAGGACTCCTAATCAAAATGGAGTAGTTGAAAGAAAGAATAGGATTGTTCAAGAAGCTACAAGAAAAATGATGAAAGAGGAAAATCTACCGAAATTCTACTGGAGAGAAGCAATTCATACTACTCTTTATATACTTAATAGAGTTCAAGCAAGAGAAAACACTACAAAGACTCCCTATGAGCTATGGTATCATGGAAGGATTCCTACTATCAATAAATCCATGAGAATGATACATGAAAATAGATTGAAAATTTGTAAGTCTATTTTGATAAGACGAATCAACTGTGTGTATTCCTTGTAAACATATTATGTTTGATTCTAGAAAGTCATCATCATAAATAATATCGTTAATATGCAATTTTAGACTTCTTGTGTTCAAGGATAGTATTTTAGGGAAATGTTGTCATTCATTTCTAGGTTATTGTAAATAGGATTCTATTTTGTCATTGTATTTAATATGTGCAATTCATTTATTGTTTTGTTGTTCAGTTTAGAATTTCCTTTGTAAGTGGGTTTAATAAATATAGTGATTTCATTTCTTGAACATGTGAAAGTGTCGTGTATACTAATCAATTCAAGGATTTTTCATGTGCAAAATAGGTTTGGCTATTTGTAGTATTGTAATCCATTTTTTTGGAATTTCTTTTGCATATAACTGTGCTAACTTGTGGCATTATTATTGTCCAGTATTTGTATCATTGAATTGAATCCATATTATATCTTCTTTGTTTGTGACTGTGTATGCTTTGAGAATACTATCTGCACCATTTACTAACCCATCTTTCATATTATAATTACCTACATATAGCTCAACCAACATGTTTACTTTAAGGATTATTTGTTTGAGTAGGATTTTTTTTGGATATGTTGTTATATTTCCATAGTTTTCATCTATCTCATCAATTGATTTAATGATGAGTGGTTCAACAACAATAATTGATAACATATTATTATTATGTATAGCTATTGACTTGTTTGAGTGGAAAAGATAGAGGAAGGTCGGGTCAATAGGAGTTGGTTAAATGCACTTATAATTAAGATATTCTATATCATTATTGGATTGTGAATTAGTTTGTATTTTTGTAAGTATCAACATAATTTTTTCATTTTTTTGATGCATAGTTGTTTTTAATTCACAGTATTTTATCATATTTGTCCAAAAAGTGTATGATACTCTTTCTTTGCTAATTATAGGATACTAAAAAATAAAGCTATCCTAGATTTGTTGAGCATGTCAATTCCTCCAAAATACTTTGTAGGGTTGTGTTTGATTTCTCTCAATCTCTTGTCAATCAAATATAAGAATCAACTACTTATTAAAGAAGCCTCATCTATGAGTAGTACTTGTAACTATTGATAATGGTTTTGCATGGAATGTATTGTTTCATTGTTTAGTTCAATAAAAGTGGACTTGTTAAAGGGCATTAGAAGCACAAAGTGTATAGTTATTTCACCAACATTGAATGTTGCTTTTCTTGTGTAAGACATTATTAATCCTTTTTGCTCAAGTGGGTCTAAATCAGGATTTGAGTTGTACATTGGCACTAGCATTTGAAATATTGCTTTTTTTGTAAAAAATTTACCTATTCTAGCACCACCAATTAAGAAAAGGTGTAATGACTTGTTTTTATCATTTTTTTCTCATTGCAATGTCTTTTATAATCTATTTTTGTTCTTTATTTAGTGTTTACCTTAGCTTTAACTATTCATTGTTTTATAGAAGATTTGGATTTTTTATAAGTTGAAAATCAATATCAGATATGTGTATATTTTATTTATGTTGTAGGGAAAGTAAATCTGAAGTGAGGTCATATTTTTCATAATTATCTTTACACTTCTCTTCTTTGTTATAAACATTTTGAATTGTATTCTCATTTGTTTTAGCTTCTTCAAATTCTTTTTCTAGATCTCCCCACGTGGAATTGAAATTTTATGTATACTTTTCCTCATTTATATTAATTTTTTTTTTCATAATGCATGTATGCATCTTGAATTCTTTTGAACCCTTTTTTAATTGTATTCTCATTACTTTGAAAAAGGTACATTTAATAATAGTTTTTCTCTACAATAGTTGTCATTATCAAGGTGTTTGTTATATTTAACAAATCTTATGATAATATTTTTCCCTCATTTTACTATTTTTCCTTTACTTATTATATATTCAGAAGAAAATTGAGCAAGGAATTTTTTTTCAAAATTTAGAGAGCCTTGTATATAGTTATCTATAATTGATTTACACATAATTTGATTTGACTCGTCAGGTTCTAACTATAGTAGCGATTTAGATTTTAGAATAAATGTTTGTTCTTCTGGTGGAGATGTGTTTATGAAAACAATTATCTTAGAACTTGCATGTAAAGGTAGTGAAAGTACTGTGTATTGCTAGCTGAGTAGACATATGTTGTAGGTTAAGTAAAGTATTTCTAAGGGTTCAAATAATTTCTATGGCATCTATTTTTTTTGTTTCACAGGTCTTTTCATATTCTTTTGAAAGATGTAGTCACTGATTTGTACATTTTTATCATGTATGATGAACAATATGTTGTTTTTGCATATGCATTGAGGATAAATTGTGCATCAGTGTTTGCTTCCCATACTTTTGGGATTTTCATAGAAAAAAATTTGTTCCAAGAATGCGATGGTTCTCTTTTTAAAAAAATTGTTGGTTTTGTTAGTGATGATTGTATTGATTTTATGTAATCAACTTCCTATATTTTGATTTCATTTAAGAAATCATCAAAAGTCATAGACTTGTCATATTTATTTTGTTCAAGAGCTTTAAATATTTAATTTGAATTATTTGTTACAATTTTATTAGTTGATGTAATTGGTTCTAGTATTGTTGTGTTTCACATAGGTGGAAAAGGAAAATTGTATCTACAATGTGTTTTCTTTGTTTTTCTACAACTTTTTGCACATGGTAGTGTCAATGTAGCTTTCCAAGTCTATCATCTAGTATGTTTGTGTTGCATGTGATATACTTATCCACAAATTGCTCAATATTTGAAGGATTTTATTTTACATAAATAGGAGCATCGTTTATCCATACTAGTGCATGTTCATGTTGATTTCCCCTATTTTGGAATTCTATAACAAAGAAAAAGTCAGCAATATA
>VDFB02105785.1:458181406-458236817 GCA_007258455.2 Sequoia sempervirens
GGTCCTCATTGTATTTTTGGGCTCTCTTTATATCCTCTTCAAAATTGAAAAGAAATGATATATCAGTGCAATTGTCATCTAATTCTCTGCTTTCTCTATAATCAATCATTACGACTCGTTAGAAGTGAAGAATGATCTCTTGATCGAATGTAGGAAAGTTTGTTTTTAGGTGTGGGGTGAGGAGTTTCAACTACTTGAAAGTTTGTGATACAAGGAAAACTCATGCCATGTCAAATTTTCATTGCCCAACTCCATACCACGACCTGCAATTAGTGATAAATTCCCACATGTTAGTGATCTCTCAAATCATGTTGGAATTTGTCAATGTCCTCTCCCTTTGGTAGTGTGATTCATTCCTTCTTTGGTGGCATATCTGCCACATATCAGGTGGCATGGATTTTTCCTTTTTTTTGTATGTTTTATATTTGTTGCAAGATCCAATTTCATTTGCCCGAAGATTGAATAAGCAAAATGCATCTAAATAACAACAAATTGCACCTAAATATTTTGAAGAGTTTTTCAGGCATGAGATTTCCGACGTAGAATAATTCTAGTGGGTTGTGCCCACAATATATAGCCTATCGGTTAATAAAGTAGGGAGAGTGATGATAAAATCCCCAAATGAATAAAATGAGCATAGAAGTGATTTTATGTTTCCACAACAAAATGGTCTCTTGTGCATGATAAAATGTCATAAGTGAATTTCAAACAAAATGATCACACGTCACAAGCTATATAAACATATCAAAATTAGTGATGGAAGCATGGATGGATATGAAGGATAAAATACCAAGAGATCCATAATGTGAAAATAAGGTTCTATCAAAGGATGTATTTTTTATAAGAATAAACTATAAAGGCTAAAAAACTACGAGCATCACCTAAGATGCAATGAGTGCTAAGTGGACCATTCATTATCATGAGAGATGGGTTCTTGTGAGTCACTACTCATGAAATGACTTGTAAAACTACAAGGTTGAATCTTGATAGTAATATCACAATTTGGCATGTTGTGGAAAATACCTCCTACTTATCAATTTGACATTTTGTCAAACATTTGGCCTACATCTATTCCTCTGTGTAGTTTTCCTATAATTACCATTTTCTATTTTCTCACTTCAATTTATACTTCAAATTTTAAAACTCCATGTCTATGCCTCCCTTTACAAATTTTGAAATACATAAATGATTCAAGATCATTGCAACATTTTATATTTGTGTGAGTAAATTTTAGTTTACTGGCAAATAAAAAATGCTCCAAATTCATTGAGATGAGAATGCTACTCAGGCATTGGAGATGCATGCTGGGTCATTTTTGAAACCATCCAGGTTGTGAGAAGCAGTTACAGGTTATTTGGATGGCATGAGAATAGCTACAGGCAACTTTTGGGAGGTAAAAATAGTATATTTCATCATTTAAATGGTTCTAAATTTCCCTCCAAAGTCTTCTCATGTGGGTAACATCCATTTTGGTGTTGCAACAAGGTTTACTTTAGCTTAAAACAATTAAAACCTACCCCAAAATGGCATTGGGGGTGCAAATGAGAACAACAACCTAGAATAATAATTGCACCTAAAAGGAGGAGGAAAATAGGCATGAACATTAATATCCAATCAACACATGCATGAACCAATTAAATTTATATCGCTACCCATTGTCTTATCGATGCCTTTATTCATTTCTTTCCTTAGGCTAATGGTCTCGTGGACGTCATTAAAAGTCACTCATTCATTCATTCATTCCCCTCCACAAAGCAATAGTGCACATTTAAGCGATGTGCAATCAGTTGCCAAGTAAGTTCTCTTTCAAACCAATGGGATTTAATCACTCAAATAGCCAATATTGTATGCGAAAATTGTTATCAAAGGGCCCAACAAGCTTTAAATAATAATAAACTTGACCTACAAGAGGAGACATGAGGAAAAGACAATTATAAAACTATTATTCTTGTCTTCAAATATATTTAAAATATATAAAATCTAGTTGAGCTTTTTAATAGTCTTTCACGTAGTTGGGGCTTTGTAGTCAAGATTTTGATATACTTGAGCTTTTTATGTAGTGGGCCTTGTAGTCGGGCTTTTAAATGTATGAAGAGACATATCGTTAGTAATTTTGCATTTTTATAAAAGTTTGGATACCTTTGTGTTATCTTTTGCAAATCATGGACTGTGTCTAGAACACATACACTGTCCAACTTTTCAAAATTTATTTTCATCAGTTGCTCTTCACTAAGAGTTGTGGGTTCAAGAAAATTACAAGTTGATGGAAATACATCTTAGTCCTCCATTTTCTAGCGAAATAGGTTGCGGAGGGAATTTGTTTCATCCTCCAAGCATGATTGCAATTCTATAATCTCTTCATCATTTAGCTCTATTGGAGTCAAATCATGTTTCTTTGTCCATTCTTCTTCGATGTTTGAATCTGATGAATCAAAGGAAGCTACTTCCTTGCTTATGGCTTGTTTCTTTAAATAAATTACATACTTCTGACCCTTGCTTTCAATGGAGATTGTATTCTTTTTCCAATTATGATTGACTTTGGTTGTCATCAACCAACCTCAACTTAACATTGCATTGTAGGCTTTCTTCTTTAATGAAATGAACACAAAGTTCAAAAAATGTTTAGGTTCTAATTGATAATTACCTTTTGTCCCATTAAAACTCCAAGTACCTTGATACCTTGTTGATCTACACACACTAGTTGAAAAGTTGGGGGTCAAATGGTTAGCTTGCCAAGACTTCTCCAAGTGTCTTTTGAAAGTACGTTCACACTACACCCAATATCAACAATTGTACTAGTGATATTCCTTCCAAGGATCTCCATATTCACCACCATTGGTTTCTTTGTCATGTTAAATTGTCAATAACATTGCATCAATCACATGGGTGCTTAACAATGGAGGTTCAGTTATTGGATCTTCATTCTCACCAAATTCTAATTAGGTTGTAGCATGCACCATCTCATTCTCCTCCAATACAATAACATTTCAAAGTTCACAAATAATTTGTAATAAATCTACTACTTTAACTATTATGATAGTTTGAAGTACTTACCTTGTAATATTTGAGCTAAATGGTAATGGATGTGTTACCATAATTGCATTTGCATTTGAGTGGCATCGTTCATCAGCCATAGCATTCTCCACTTCAACCCTTGCTTCATGAAGCCTTTATTTTTCTATATGTAGGTTCAAGTGCATAGCCTTCTTTGCTTGGGTGTAACTAACAACCAATACTTCATTATGCCTCATATCAATCATATTGACACTGATCTTTTGCTTCAAACATCTAGTGTCTTCATGGTCTCCAAGTCCACACCATTTGCACAATAATTGCACTTCATCTTGCTTATTTTGGTAGTCTCTCACAAAGTGTCCAATTTAGTACATTGTCGGCATTGTATGATAGGGCATCCTTTGGGGTCATACTATATTTGGCTTCAAACTTCTCTTTGATTTCGATAATCGCCTAAAGATGCATTATGTGGCTTTGATGGAGTGGACTCCTCTCCCTATGTAAAAAGTACTTGTGTACTCCCAATCTTCAAATTGTATTACCACTCCTTTATTGATTGACCCATAACCTAGTAAATCTCACAAAATATCTTTCTAAGACAATTATATTTTGTGTGCCACTCAAATTTGCACTTAGCACACCATAGTTTGTTAGTTTCTTTGCCTTTAATTCTTTCATCATTCAAAGCATGTCCCTCCAAAGCACTTGTACCGATCTCGATTCATTGTCACTATTGTCATATGAACTTCCATCTTCCTTTGTTTTTCTTTTACTGTGCAAGGAAATTTTATCTTCACTTTCCATGTCCATTGCCGAATTGTAGGCTTCAAAATTAGACAAGGGTGGTACTACCTTCATTTTTTTTCTTTATGGTGGAAGTAAACCTTCAATGAACCACCACTCTTTTAGGTTGTCAGGCGGTTTTGTTTCCAATTTTACCAAGAGTTGTTTGAGCCTATGATTGCAAACTCTCGTGTTTTCGTTCTTACCTTATTTTGTATTGTAATCTTCTACTACTATTTCATTATCATCACAAAGCAATTTAAACTCTTCTTCAAAGGCCTTCTTTAAACTCTCCCATGTATTTTGGGACACTTGGTCAATTTTTGTATACCAATCAATCACTACACCTTGCAAGGTGGTTGCAAAATATCATAGCCAAATTGCTTTATCATCTTGCCCATTTTTTATCCAAATTATTTCACAAGTCTTACAACAATTTATAGGATCCTCTAATCCATTGCTTGTAAACTTGGCCAACTCTTTCTTTTCTCCACTAAGGCTTACCATGATTTTGTTCTAACACAAACCTAGTGCCTAGAATCTACTTGCTAGGGAGTTTTGATTCAAACATTTCAATGTTTCTCTTGCACTTTTAGTCACATAAGAATCCTCAACTCTTCTCTTAGCTTCAACCTTTTGTGCGCTTGTTTCGCCTTCATATTTTCTTTTATACATCCTTCGCTCAATTTCTTCTCCTTCAATTAACAACCTTTCAATGTCCTGAATGCTAAAATTGTACAATTATGTGAAGGAATGTGACTTTGTCTCCCTCCTTCCCTCATCTAGAGAAGGTTGTCTTGAATTTTCAACTTAACTATCTCCTAGGGAAGGGCTTCAACTTTAGAACCATATAGTTGTACTTTCTTCAAGTGTTTCTCGTAATCTTCTTCATTCCCTTTGCTCTACGATCCTTAAATGTTGCCTCATCTCTTGGTCTTGACCACCTTGTGATCTCTTCTTGCCTTTATTAGGGTCTAAGGGCATGAATCTCTTATTTTGGACCCAATTTCTTTTAAGGAAATGACACCAAATGATTATTGCTATGTCTAATAAAATGAATACATGAATTCATAATAGAGATGACTATACATACCAGATACAAGAGTAAAATATATCTTTATTCACACATGAAATTATTACAAAAGAAGACCAAATATGGTTAGCCAAGGATTAAGGTTGATCTAACTAGATCATGCCCTTTCCTTGACAATACACAATCTATTTAAAAGACCTGACGGTTGCCAAGAGGAACACAACCGTCATCCAACCAATGCTTATAACTACCTGAAGTCGACAAATACTTAATACATAGTTGGATAACTCATATTATTGGAACATAATAATAGTTATTTTGCAAATACTATATGCTTTTAATCTCTTCCTTAGCCATACTCTTGATGCCTTCCCACCCACCCAAATTGAAAGGATCTTTGCAATGTCAAATGGATTGAGATTTTTGATTCATCTAAGGAAGTAGTATCTATATAACTGACCAACATATTGACATATCATTGTATCAATTTTATTCTCAAATTTAATAAAAAAGGGAGCTACCCCATTGGCAGTGCTTATCTATCAAAAAAAATTAAATGTATTAATCTTCCAAGTTTAGGATTTATTAAGGATATTAGATGAGTGGTACCAAAGAAACAATTTCAATTATTTACATGCCCAATAAATAGTGTAAACAATGTTGTGTAATTATGTGTATGTATGCTAATTTGATTTTATTTTAATGGCTACACATAATCTTTGATTTGTTGATTTACAAACCTCATAGTCAAATTCAATACTGTCTTTTGGATCCTCTATGCAACTCAATTAAGATCTAGTTGGGAATCATATATGTTTCTTTGGACATTTGTGCTAGTACATGACATGTACTTAAAATGTTTGACCTAGATCTTATATGCAATATTAAATTAGGTTCGTATTTTGGTTCTATTGCAAAACTTAATTAGATTTTTGGCCATGGGGGTTGGTCAAGAATTTTCTCTAGGTTTCTAGTTTGAAACAGTATTGCAAGGATATGTTGATGTGCTAAGCATGAAAGACATAATGAAAGCTAACTATAAGCACATGCACAAGGATTTATCTATCTATGTAGGTAAATATATCTATTTATGTAGGTAAATATTTGTAGCGCATGTGAAAAGGGAAGATAGCAATAAAAAGCACATAAACTTCTAGGTTGTGAGTTTTTCTAAGATGACAATTGTAAGGGATTATCAAGGATGACATGCATATAAGATCATTTGTGGTGGAAATATTGCAACTTTTGAGTGTATTCTTGTAGAGGCAGCACAAGTTCATGTTCATGTTCATGGCTTTTTAAAGTGTAAATTTGTAATAGTTTGTGCTTTTCTAGGGAACATTATTGAATCTATATAGAATCCATTTACATGCTTGTGTGTTAACTACAAGTGAGATTGTGCATGTGTACCAATCTTGTTTGCATACGAAATAGATGCAAGAAAGACTCTCATGTCGAGTGTAACAAGATTTGTAAGAAGAGGCAAAGGAAAAATAAGTATATAAAGGTGTGTCCTTAAAAGTAAGGTGGTTGTGCCAATATCCTAGTCGCACAAAGGAAAATCTCCTAGTGAGGCTACTAGGGCACAATTCAATTAGCCAAGAGGGGCACAATTTGATGGTGCCAACTCATGCAAAAATGGTGAAAACTCATATGCAATAAAGATGATCATGAATCTTGTATTTATCTATGCAAATACATGCACAAAGAATAAACAAGTAGGGGTACAAAAAGGTGCATTCAAGATGGACATTTGCAAAGCATTGGTATTAGGGCCACACATCCAGGATAAGTATAAATGAAGCATAAGAATATCTATGACAAGAAATGACAAGTAAATATCAACATTGCAAATGTAACTAGTATAAAAATTTGATATAAATGTCATGATATGTACAAGATCATAACAAAAATTGTATCTCGTAAAAATGCATTGATTGTGTGCCTATAAATAAAATATGAAGGTTGGGTTCAAACTACTAAAAAACTAAAAGTTAAAATCAAATAAGATATGTACCAGATGTCAAATGTTATACAAAATAATCATTTGAACATTATTTTATTAAAAAAAATAAAAAATTAAAACAAATTAAAAATATATATAATACAATTTTTACAAATATAAATGTATTTAAATATAATAACTTTACATAAAATCAATATATTTACAATATAATTTTATATAAATTTCAATTAAAATACAATTTATACAAATAAATTAATTATATAATTGAAAGATAAATATTGATTAGCATTAAAGATGTTTTTAGACCTACAATATTAAAATCATACCATCTCTATTTTAATTTTTACAACCATCAAATCAACAAAATAATGGATTCGAAAAAAGTTCCAACCTATCAACACATTCAAACTCTCTCTCACATGTTTATTCACAACGTTTACCAATATTCTAATTTAATAATAAAATAATAAAGATTTTCTTTTTAGTAGTGATTCTGGTAGCCATCAAATCAACAAAAATAATAGATTTGAAAAAGTTCCAACCCATCCCATTCAAACACTCTTTCACGTATTTATTCACAATGTTTACCAATATTCTAATTTAATAATAATATAATAAAGATTTTTCTTTTAAATAGTTATTCTCACAGCCATCAAATCAACAAAATAATGGATTTGAAAAAAGTTTCAACACATTGGCACATTCAAAGTCTCTTTCACATGTTAATTCAACGTTTACCAATATTCTAATTTAATAATAAAATAGCCAACTAGCAATTGCAACTTGTGCGTGCAATGGGTACGCCGAAGAGCTGTGGAAGGCCAATTATGGAAAATTTTGGTCTATTTTTTGCATACATTTGTGTAATACATGAAGCCAATTGGTGGGCCATTTAGAAAATGTTTTTTTTGGTGCAACAAAGGTCTCAATGGAAAATTGATAGCTTCAAATAAACTATGCATCCAGTTATAGGGATCCAAACATGACTAAAATAAAACCTCTCAATTAGGATGATAATCAAGTTCCATTACAATAGGCTCATGTTATGTTTTCAATAGGGAGAGAGGGAGAGAGAGAGATACATATAGAAAGAGGAAGAGATAAAGGGGGGAAGAGAGAGAGAGAAGTAAGGAGATATATAGAGAGATAGGAAGATCGAGATGGTGACGAAGATGGAGAGAGAGGGAGAGATATATGTAGAGGAGGGACAAAGAGATGAGGGGGATAGAGAGAGATAGAGAGGGATGGGGAGAGAGCTAGAGAGAGATAGAGATAGAGAGATATGGATAAAAGAGAGATAGAGAGGAGTGAGAGGGAGATAGAGGGAAATAGAGAGAGAAGGAGAGATGGAGTGAATGAGGTAGAGATAATGATATATAGATAGGAAGGGTGAGAGATAAGGAGGGAAAGAGAAAAAATGAGGTGATAGAGCCAAGTAATAGAGAAAGGGAGAGATATATAAGGGAAAGATAGAGATAAAGATAGAGATAGAGATAGGGAGGGAGAAACATGGACCTATTTTCAGTAACTCTCTCTCTCTCTATGCCTCTCTCTCTCCCTCACTATTAACTTCTTTACCAACATTTACAAGTACATCTGACATGTCATTTAGTTGTACTAATTGGTAAGTTGGAAATTATAGAGAGAGCGCCAATGAAGGAAGCCACTTGGAAATTACATAGGATGTCATTTTTCATCAAGCATGTATACTAAGTTACAATGTTTTTGTTTGTTGGACTCCCTCAGGATTGACCTTCTATATATTATTTCACTTCTCTTGTTTGCACTTGTTTATCACCTTTGGGAAACATAAATTCCACTATGTCAATGTTTCACTTATACCCATACTTGCTTTGCTTGAGTTTCATATACAACAAAATGACTTGTGTAGATATTATTTGATTATATGTTCTTGAATTTTGATATATTATGAGGTCAAGTTGTCTCAAGGCCCATACAACCTCACACCCATCTAATGAATTTTTGGTGTTTATAATCACATACTAAAATGAATTAACAATAGATTTGATTTTCTATATCTGCATTCTTTACAAATTTAATTATTAAATTAAAAAGGAGTATTATTTCTATAATTATAAAATAATTTAAAAAATATAATAAAAATCTTGTTAAAAAACTTAAGAACATAAATATATAATCTTATTAAAAATTATAAAATATCTCAAAAAAATTAAATAAATATCTTAGAAATTAAGATTAAAGTTAAAAATATATTTTTTCTACTTGTAATAGCTCAAATTTGAATAGAATAGAAATAATTATAAATTGAACTACTTCTAGTAGCTTTTATTATTATTTTAATTTGACAAATAGACATAAATAATTCAAATAATTCTAAATTTAAATCTAAATTAAAAAATAAAATAGAGCAAAAAAAAATGCAAAGTCAAAATATATAAAATCTAAATGTTAATAAAAATAATAATTTCAAGATTTCAAATTTAAGAATAAAGTAAGCCTATTAAATTAATAAATAACTAAATAAAAATAATTCTAATTATTTTGTTTATTTAATTATATAGACTCACTATCACTACTAATAAATAAAGAAAAGTCAGCATTAATAAATAAATAATTTTATAAAATTTTAAAAATATATTTAATAAGTTAGATTATGTAAAATTAAAATAGCATATATAATAATAAATAAATATATTTAATTTAAATAATAAATTTAGCTTCAAATTTGTGGTTATTCAATTTAAGGGGTGATGATAGTGAGGTACATATTTTGTATTAAGTACATCTATCTTAAAAATGTGGAGACGTATATTTTTATCTCTCTCAATATCTCTCTCTCTCATTCTCTATCTTTTGAATTTCTCTCTCTCTATATACACCTCTCTTTCTATTTAAAATTGTCTTCCCCTCTATCTCTCTTTCTTTTTCCTCCTCTCTCTTGCTTTCTCTATAACGATCAATTAAACTATTAGATTTTTATATATTAATTTATATAATAATAACTATAATTATACTATTATTTTGAAAATAAATTTACATTATATTAAATATAACATACATATACGTATATTTATCAATTTATATATTATACAATATAATATAACTAGCATTTGCACCTTAGTGTGCAATGGGTACGCCGAAGAAGTGTGGAAAGTCAATTAGGATAAATTTTGATCTATTTTTCTAATTAATAGTTTGATTTGAAAATATAATATATAATAATAAAAACAATATGACACAACAATAATTATTGCACAGTTTAATTTAAAAAAATTAAACGTTCTAAATACCAATATTATTGTTAAATAAATTTTCATTTTAAATTCTCATAAAATAAAATAAATGTATAAACAATAACAAATATTTTTAAATAAAAATCCATTTACAATTCTCATTAAGATAATTTTTTTTTTTTTAAATTATTATATAAAATTACAATAATTATTAATTATAAATTTTAATTATTGTATATAATTAATAACATTAGAAATGTAAATGGTATTGCCAGTAATTAAAAATAATTACAATTAAAAAAATAATATCCATTAAAGAAACTTTACATCAAATATCTAACAAGGTAAAATGCCCCTGAAGTTTGTTGATCCACTATCGTGGCTTTTATCAATGACAAGATGCAACATAATATAACAGACATAAAATTAATTAAATTATATATCCTTACAAAAGAGTGGACTCCCAATTCTTTGCCCACCTAAATATATCTTGGTCACGAACTTTAAGTGTTGATTAAACTAGTGAATAAAGTAAAAGGAGGAGATTGGACAGCCAATCAAAGGAAGGGAGTTTACCAATCAAAAGAAAATTCATTGAGTGCCTGACACACATGGGAAGCGAGCTATTTCACCCTAGTCGAGTTACTGACTTGGAGGAATGGTCAAACGTATCATGTTTTGTTACTCAGAGTTCACCTCTGGTTACGGTAAGGTCCATCATATCGACCAAAGGCCGGCCCATTTGAAACCGCCGGTACACTCTCCCTGCCGTTTAGGAGGAGGCGTGAGGCTGTGGGGAGATTGAGAGAGAGGACTGGGCCAGGATGAACAGGGGCACAAAAATAAAGTATCAATGTATAGGTAGTATAAAATTCAATAATACAGAGCATCTAAAGCCAAGATATAATATATGCATTGTATATAAAAAGGCAATATCAAGCAAGGAATGTCAGTTAAAGTATACAACCAATGAAAGAAAATCGAATGCTAAGAATAAACAAAGTATCGAGCTGCTGGCAGAACTAACGAAATTTCCAGAGAATGACATGCAACGACTATCATCTATATGTTAACATTGAATCTCAACCATGCATACCATGTACACCAAAACTAAGAAGAGCTATAGATTTCAAGTGCTATCTATTTTATCAACACTCAAAGAAAGAATCATGCAAAACGCATTGAACTTAGCTCAAGGTAAACTTAAACTGGCAGCTATGGCGCGCTACGACACATACAAGATATGCATGAAGTGTATAAGAGTTAAGAAACAAAACATGACTTTAAGGGTCACGCATGCAGGATGGGAGAACCTCTGATCACCAGCAATGAGACCAGTCTTAGACTGGTAAAGGTGTAACACTAGAAGATTTGATTGGCTAGGCATTGAATTAATTCTCTATAATGATTCAATAAACAAGGCCACAATATTTCGTTCCCATTATATATGTCGGTTCAGTATTTACTAATGACCAGAAGCACTGAAGAGTTGAGATATTAAAATCTGAACGCGAATAGTAAGGGTAGCCACGATTTTAATCTGAGATTTCGTACTTTGAGCTGGGACGATTCAATGAAGCTGGGTGATTTCAAGCAAAGATAATTGGCAGGAGATAGACGGAGGAATTTACTGTTTGCAGAATCCACTGCCTGAATAAAACACCGCCTTTGAGTATTCATATTACACTTATTGTCTCTAAATAATATTATTAGTAATTCTCGAAACTATAGAGGGATCTTACACAATGATTGCTGGATGAGGATTCTCCTAGATGGACAAAAATAATAACTCATAAGAATCTTCTGGGTTAGACAAGGTTCGACCCACCTGCGAAGCTACATTAAGCTTGTGCGGGCTCTTATATACCCAGACTACGCTACCAAATATAAAAAAAACTGGAAGTCATCTCCTCGAATACCAAACATAAATCTATTTCCATTGAAAACTGAATTTAAAGAATTGAATGAAAAACTAATATAATGTACAAATAGCAACCACCTTACTCAGCATCGATTACATGAAATATGCAAAAATAAAAGTCAGACCACACAACAATATTTTCCCAAAAAGATCTACATGCTAAATTTAGCTAATCGCCCTCAAATGGAAATCAGCTGCATGAAAGAACTCATTGTTGCCATTCAAAGCAAATGCAAAGCATTGCAGTTTCGGTAAAGAAGCTTAGAAAAAGTTCTTGTATTTCAAAATAAATGTGAGATGTCTTGCATACCTGCCTTCTTAGATCCCCACTAGATCATACGATTTGCAGACTCGAACCTCTTTTCCCCATTTTTGCTTGTTCCCTGTTGATATGGTAATGCTTTTCCCTCCAGCCTAGCCATGAGCAACCGAATCCAATTCTCCTTGAATCCACCAAGACCAGAAGAGTATTGTTCAAGGGTCGTCCTCCCACCGCTGAGAAAAAAATCCTTATTCTCCTCCCCCCGAATACCCATCCCTTTTTCAATTAAAAGTCCAATAAAAGATATTCCCCATTCTTGCTTTCAAAAGCTCATAAAAAACTCATAAATAAAAGCAATTATATTTTTTTTATTTTTTTTTAAAAGCAAGTTTTTCGTTAAATCTCAATTCCCATTTGTTCTTTCATCTTTTTCATTCTTTTATTTATTTACTTTTCTATTTTCAATATTTTTTTTTGTTTTAATTTCTGCTTTTTACAACTTTTATTTACAAAGCACATTATCTAATTAATTTATATAATTTATTCTAACAATTATCCTCAACAAGATAATTAGTTAAAATAATAAACACAATTTTAATATTTAATTAACATTTAATAAACTCATAACTTTTTCAAAAAAATAAATTAAATAATTAAATATTTAAATACAATTTAATCTAACATTTTAATAATTAATATTACCCTTATTTAATTAATTCAATCTCAACGTATGAAATACCAGAAGAAGCCCTTGACCTATCTTTCTCTTCCGACTCCTTAGCCAGAGGAGTATTACATCCTCCCCCCCTAAAACTCGACTTACTCCTGGAAGTCACATGGCTCAAAATGGAACATAACCACATTAGTACCAAAATCTCTCTAATTTATAATTGATGTACACCCTCTTTCTGAATCATTGCAATTAGAATCACTATTCGGCTTCACATTTGAAAACAATATCTTCTTAACTACTTTTATTTATAATAACATCCTTGGTTTCGGCATTAGTAACAAAGCCAGTACTCTTATCGACTCAATTTTTTCATTACAACAAGCATCTTCAAAACATCATAGAAAGAATACACATCAATGATTACTTTAAATTAACAAAAATACTCACCATAACATGATTCAGTAACATATTTTAAGTCACCATTTACGATACACAATAATATCCAATCTATTTTATACCACAGAGTCACAATACATTCACATTTAACACAGCATAGTTATCCCTCTTTTACATCAATAAGCAACAACACATAAGAAATATACATCTAACACATACATACACAATCACATCACCGGTAAAAGCACATCACAAGGCTACATGAGAGTCCATCTGGACGCCGAAAAGCAGCATAATAATCCAAGATACATAATCCATGAGCCAAGAGCCAATATCCATCTCACATAATCCATACCTCACACTCAGTGGCTTGATGGTGTTAGGCCACACACACATGGCGAGACCATCCAAACAAGACCACTATGACCCATCTCTTGTTGTACAAGGTGGTTAGCCTCCAAAAGATAGTCATCACACATAGGTGGGTAGTGGGTCCTAGCTATTAAAATAGCCTCACATACCCCCATCCTCAAGGTTCCCTGCGTCTACTTCCTCGTATACACTCTCTCAAGTCCGTCTCATACGTCCTTGGAGAGGAATCACAATACAACACATAGCCGACCTCGAAAATAATAAGGATAAATTAGTTTAGCCACCAAAGCCATAATTAAAAGAAAACAAGTATTCAATTTCAACAATAAAGAAACAAATGTGCACAATTTCAACACTAAATCAAATGTAACCACGAGGGCTACGAGCAAATAAAATCACAAAGTGTGGCTAAACCATCACAATCAAATATAACAAGGTGTCGGCTTTCACAATCACTAGAAAATCATCAATAATTATAAAGAAAGCTCACAGCCTTAGAAATTGCACTATACAACACTGCGTGACTAGATACTAGCCACCAACGAGGAAGGAGGGAACAACGTCCGGCTATACAATAGCCCCCATATGGTGCGGAGTGAGCACGCCATCCACATGACCCAGAGTGTGCTCCTCGGCTACACTCTGCCTCGCGTCATCACGCGACATGGACTAACCAAGTGGCCCTCGCACTCCTTGGTTGCCCGCATAGGATGTGCACCTCGGCCTCCATCCTGCATCACATCTCAGTGCGGCGTGGTCATACACCAGCCGGAGAAGGCACGTACTGGTCATATGCCGCATGGCAGTGTGTCCGTGGCTCCGCGGAAGTAGGCACGCGCTAGACACACCCCGCATAGCGATACCTCGTGGAAAAGGCACACGCAGGTACTCGCCGTCGCCAGAGGTATACATGGCCAGGACCTACCCATATGCTAACCGACCCAAACACTGTCGAAAGCAAACATGAGTATCCCTCTACAAATGTGTGAGGCCCCATTACGCTCATCACACAAGTAGGCTATCATAGCACATCTCATAGTGCACCTTCACGTGTCTAAGCACGTGGCATCGTGTCCTCGAGCCCAGCTCGCTACCATCAACAACACGGCATCATCACCAGCATTGTGTCGGAACATCAATGGGGTGTGGCATCGTATCCATTGCATCATGTCGGAACATGTGCAAATACGGTGTATGCAATACATATATGGGCATATCACTATGGGGCTACTCGAGCTTCACCTCTCATACGGACGAGGTTCACTCACTAATGTCAGCTCAACGTCCCTATGGACGGCCAGACCAATACTAACAACCAATGCTGCTATACTCAAAACTGTGGGGTTTAGGCTATCACATATGAATCAAGTACCCTGATCCATCATAAGGGGAAGTAGTGAGTACGTTTCCTTGGGATCGGTTGAGCTAAGAATACTCTGCGTCGCAATATGCGTACGCTACACACTCCGCCCAAGGAACTTTGTGGCTGCTACTACCCCTTCACAGATTGAGGGACTGGAGAACCAAAAGAAAAGAATCTGTGAAACTATCTTTTGGCTACTCGTATATAAATTTCAACCACACGTGGGTTGGCCCTCAATCAGGTAACAAATATGTGACACATGAATGGTATGGTTATTTCCACACCAAGAGAAACAATAGTTTTCCCATGGATGGGTACATAGTATCACCATCGCATGGCACACAAAGCAAGCACAGGGTACTCACAACACTCAATCAATGCACAGTTACTGGCTTCTCACATTTACAGGGGTTACAATTACATGCACAACTCCATTACTCTTTAAAAGATCACATTCCATAAGTACTATTTTCCATATATCTCATGATGCTACAAGCCAATATCATGATTGCTATTATCACTTAACAACTCCAATTAATAAATTCACATTCACCTCTATTCATTCAGTATAACATTTTTTCCTTCATAACATATGCATATGTAGACTAACTTTTCTTCTAGAAAGAATATATAAACCGGGCAACATAATGGGCTCATATGAAACGAGAGTGCCCAGTGTTAGAACCTTTGCTCTGATACCAAGTTGTAACGCCCGTCATGCAACCCAGAGAACACAGACAAGGCAACCAAATTTTTTTTTTTTTTAAACATTACAATTGAGCATACAAGAAACATTAACCATAAACATTAACCAAAAACATATAACACATTACATTAATACACTTAGTTCTCGGGGGCACGCAAGGTTACTTCACAAACAACTAACAATGAAACAAAGACAACCACAACACAATTCACTACTTATAGCTATATTCAATGATCACACAAGCTACAAGAAAAGATAGAAGTGATTTACTGACTTTGGCAATAGAGTCCACTTAGGTCAACTTAACATACCTCTTACATTCCATTTTATTGACAAGTCCTTGCTCCCAATGCCTATACCTGCAAGGTCTACATGACTTGGCACACACATTAGATCAAAGATAGTTAACACATAATCACTAAGAGAAACTATATAATTCAAAGGCAGTTTTTTACGTTATCGGGGATAAACGACAAGACTCGAACAAGGCTCAGAAGAACAGTCCTAGGGGCCCGACCTAATGCCTCGGGAGCTCATCACTCGATGGCCTTGCCTACATATATAATTCACAGAGGCACCGTAGTTCGACAACTTGAGCTGCTCCAACTCATTGACTGACCAACCAAGGATTCACTCAAGATACTTTCAAGGAGGAATCTACACCCACACAAAAGTAACACAACACCACAAATACGCGCTAAACTCAATTTTCTATTCATAAGCATTATGTGACCCATACAAAAATTACATAGTATAAGAGTGGGTATGCAACCCTTTCTAGGGTCCATCACCCCAGACAGTTTCTTAGGCGGCTGCCACCCACTTAGGTGAAGCCGAAGACTGAAGAACTGGGTAAGCATATTCTTGCAAAAATAAAAAAAATATAGTCTACTCCAATATTGAAATCAATCATGTCAACAAACACAAGTGTTCTCAAGATTTGGTGCTTCAACTATTAAATAATTTATAAAGGAATCCAACACCACTCATATTTAATATTGAGAAATTAAGCAAATTTCCCCCTTGATTACATTACCATTATTTATTTAATTTTCATTACATAAAATCTATATTGCAAACATACTTAAGCCATTAAAATTACGTTAGTATAATAATATTCTCCTAATTAGTTCTTTATCCACTATAGTATGGCATAAAGATAAACTAAGAGCTACAAACTTTCTACCCTAGCGGGTCTCACAATAATGTCCTTTACCGATTATGAATGACCCTAAACCCACCTAATACTATAATGAATGCGAACATAACAATTGTATAATAACACTAGACATATAATTAGTTGATCTGGAATAATCTACTACTTAATCCTTGTTTAAGATAAAATGTAAACCAGACCTTAACCAGCAAGGGATTTCCTTATGAAAGCTCACTTACCTTGTTCTCCTAACTATAAGAGTACATTTCCAAAGATTAATGCTCTTAGGAAAAGTACTTTATCAATTGTAAGGGGCATAACTAACATCTTATAATAACTAAGTCAACCAACAAATAATGGATATTATATTAGACCATTTATTCATTCGTGACTAAGTCATTTACGGTAATCACTACCTTATTCTTATTCACTCATTATGAAATCATTTAAAATAAACACTACCTTTTATATATTTATTACAACAACAATCATTTTAGAATAATTAAAGAAATCATTAAACAACTCAATGCTTCTATTAACTTTTGAACAAAATCTACTTTTTTTTAAAACCATAATACATATCACTTGTCTAACCCTTTAACTCACAAGCACAAGTCCTACTGATAAATCATAAAAATACTTAACTAACCAATTACTTTTATCTTAACCCTTCCATAAACACTTAGACCTTCTTTTTTTTCATCTAACTATTAGCAAAACATGATAAAGCAATATAATGAAATGAGGTTCTTTTAATTTAATATCCTCATTCAAAAAATAATCATACATAAAAAAAAACATCATTTATTTCCTATACTTTAAATCATATAACTAGCATTTGCACCTTAGTGTGCAATGGGTACGCCGAAGAAGTGTGGAAAGTCAATTAGGATAAATTTTGATCTATTTTTCTAATTAATAGTTTGATTTGAAAATATAATATATAATAATAAAAACAATATGACACAACAATAATTATTGCACAGTTTAAATTAAAAAAATTAAACGTTCTAAATACCAATATTATTGTTAAATAAATTTTCATTTTAAATTCTCATAAAATAAAATAAATGTATAAACAATAACAAATATTTTTAAATAAAAATCCATTTACAATTCTCATTAAGATAATTTTTTTTTTTTTAAATTATTATATAAAATTACAATAATTATTAATTATAAATTTTAATTATTGTATATAATTAATAAATTTATTTAAAAATATAATATAATTAAGGTAAATGCCCTACCAAGTTTGTTGATCCACTATCGTGGCTTTTATCAATGACAAGATGCAACATAATATAACAGACATAAAATTAATTAAATTATATATCCTTACAAAAGAGTGGCCTCCCAATTCTTTGCCCACCTAAATATATCTTGGTCACGAACTTTAAGTGTTGATTAAACTAGTGAATAAAGTAAAAGGAGGAGATTGGACAGCCAATCAAAGGAAGGGAGTTTACCAATCAAAAGAAAATTCATTGAGTGCCTGACACACATGGGAAGCGAGCTATTTCACCCTAGTCGAGTTACTGACTTGGAGGAATGGTCAAACGTATCATGTTTTGTTACTCAGAGTTCACCTCTGGTTACGGTAAGGTCCATCATATCAACCAAAGGCCGGCCCATTTGAAACCGCCGGTACACTCTCCCTGCCGTTTAGGAGGAGGCGTGAGGCTGTGGGGAGATTGAGAGAGAGGACTGCGCCAGGATGAACAGGGGCGCAAAAATAAAGTATCAATGTATAGGTATTATAAAATTCAATAATACAGAGCATCTAAAGCCAAGATATAATATATGCATTGTATATAAAAAGGCAATATCAAGCAAGGAATGTCAGTTAAAGTATACAACCAATGAAAGAAAATCGAATGCTAAGCATAAACAAAGTATCGAGCTGCTGGCAGAACTAACGAAATTTCCAGAGAATGACATGCAACGACTATCATCTATATGTTAACATTGAATCTCAACCATGCATACCATGTACACCAAAACTAAGAAGAGCTATAGATTTCAAGTGCTATCTATTTTATCAACACTCAAAGAAAGAATCATGCAAAACGCATTGAACTTAGCTCAAGGTAAACTTAAACTGGCAGCTATGGCGCGCTACGACACATACAAGATATGCATGAAGTGTATAAGAGTTAAGAAACAAAACATGACTTTAAGGGTCACGCATGCAGGATGGGAGAACCTCTGATCACCAGCAACGAGACCAGTCTTAGACTGGTAAAGGCGTAACACTAGAAGATTTGATTGGCTAGGCATTGAATTATTTCTCTATAATGATTCAATAAACAAGGCCACAATATTTCGTTCCCATTATATATGTCAGTTCAGTATTTACTAATGACCAGAAGCACTGAAGAGTTGAGATATTAAAATCTGAACGCGAATAGTAAGGGTAGCCACGATTTTAATCTGAGATTTCGTACTTTGAGCTGGGACGATTCAATGAAGCTGGGTGATTTCAAGCAAAGATAATTGGCAGGAGATAGACGGAGGAATTTACTGTTTGCAGAATCCACTGCCTGAATAAAACACCGCCTTTGAGTATTCATATTACACTTATTGTCTCTAAATAATATTATTAGTAATTCTCGAAACTATAGAGGGATCTTACACAATGATTGCTGGATGAGGATTCTCCTAGATGGACAAAAATAATAACTCATAAGAATCTTCTGGGTTAGACAAGGTTCGACCCACCTGCGAAGCTACATTAAGCTTGTGCGGGCTCTTATATACCCAGACTACGCTACCAAATATAAAAAAAACTGGAAGTCATCTCCTCGAATACCAAACATAAATCTATTTCCATTGAAAACTGAATTTAAAGAATTGAATGAAAAACTAATATAATGTACAAATAGCAACCACCTTACTCAGCATCAATTACATGCAATATGCAAAAATAAAAGTCAGACCACACAATAATATTTTCCCAAAAAGATCTACATGCTAAATTTAGCTAATCGCCCTCAAATTGAAATCAACTGCATGAAAGAACTCATTGTTGCCATTCAAAGCAAATGCAAAGCATTGCAGTTTCGGTAAAGAAGCTTAGAAAAAGTTCTTGTATTTCAAAATAAATGTAAGATGTCTTGCATACCTGCCTTCTTAGATCCCCACTAGATCATACGATTTGCAGACTCGAACCTCTTTTCCCCATTTTTGCTTGTTCCCTGTTGATATGGTAATGCTTTGCCCTCCAGCCTAGCCATGAGCAACCGAATCCAATTCTCCTTGAATCCACCAAGACCAGAAGAGTATTGTTCAAGGGTCGTCCTCCCACCGCTGAGAAAAAAATCCTTATTCTCCTCCCCCCGAATACCCATCCCTTTTTCAATTAAAAGTCCAATAAAAGATATTCCCCATTCTTGCTTTCAAAAGCTCATAAAAAACTCATAAATAAAAGCAATTATATATATATATATATATTTTTTAAAAGCAAGTTTTTCGTTAAATCTCAATTCCCATTTGTTCTTTCATCTTTTTCATTCTTTTATTTATTTACTTTTCTATTTTCAATATTTTTTTTTGTTTTAATTTATGCTTTTTACAACTTTTATTTACAAAGCACATTATCTAATTAATTTATATAATTTATTCTAACAATTATCCTCAACAAGATAATTAGTTAAAATAATAAACACAATTTTAATATTTAATTAGCATTTAATAAACTCATAACTTTTTCAAAAAAATAAATTAAATAATTAAATATTTAAATACAATTTAATCTAACATTTTAATAATTAATATTACCCTTATTTAATTCATTCAATCTCAACGTATGAAATACCAGAAGAAGCCCTTGACCTATCTTTCTCTTCCGACTCCTTAGCCAGAGGAGTACTACACTAACTCTTGTTCTTCATCCTCTACATTCTTTGCACTGTTGCATCTTTAACATGAACATCTAGTATTGCTTAAGGCAGGGACTCCAGCTGGCTCATAGCTCTTGTTAGTTTCTATATTAACTTTCATATCATGCACCTTATCTTCACCTATTTTATCTATCTCCAGTATTGAACAATTTTCAATTTATTTTCAGTCCATTTTTATTTTTTGCTATAAGAAAAAGTATACTTTCTATTTTGAAAAGATTAATCAGTAGTAGGCCCTCTCAGCGATTTCATTGTATAAATTATATCTTCAGTTGACTGCATATTTTCAGGTTTCTCATTTTCTAATTGATGATTCTATTCTTAGATGAGTGACTAGAGAGTAATTTGACACCTATCTATTACAAGCAACAATTAAATTTGCAAATCATGTAACATCTATTTACACATACAATAATGGTTGTTATTGTTGATATTGATAATTATAGCAAATGTGAGAAAGTAATTGTAGCGAACATTAATATTGCTTTGGAAAACAACAAATTATTTCAACTAGAATCATTTTTGATATAATGTAGGATATTGTTTCGACTAGAATCATTTTCATATAATGTAGGAGATTGTTTGTTTGACAGTCTTCAAGTATTGCTTCATTTCTAATATACTTCAAACGAATTACGAAATGGATTAGTCGATTAATTTTGGTTATTGTTATTGAAAGATGGTCCTGATGCATTGCAAGCACTTGCACATGAATTGCATCCAAAAATCTTGTATCAAATGCACAATCTAGATGACGTGACAACTTATTTAGGGAAAATGCAATTGTCTGCATCTAGTACTATACCAGAACAATAGAGGGGCCTTTGGGGCAACACATTTTTCATACTATGGGTATCAAAATGGTTAAACATACCAATTGCATTGTGGTCAACAATTACAAAGAAAAAATACTTACATTGCAACCAAAATATTCAAAAAAACCTATTTTCAATTTTATTTCACAATGAAAATCCAAATTGTGGTCATTATGAACCATTACTCTGCAAAGAAATTCCAACAATTTATAGTCGTTTACTATCAAATTACCTTTGTTACGACTATGAAACATTGGAAAGCTATTGGCAACATATTGCACCTGAAATGGAAGTAAATGGAGTGAAAAAGGCTACTATACTGATAAGGAATTGTGGTGAGAGCCTTTTCAATGCTATATGTTACTTGATGAATGGAGAATTTGATACTCAATCATTAAGACTTTACATTTCACAATATTTTTTTAATTCAACAAAAGGTGGTTGTACAAATGTTACTAGCTATCTCAAAGAAGATATGTTAGACAGAATACCATGTCTTCTAAATTGTAAACAATATATTATCAACATGGAAATAACATATGAAGAAGGGAAAATTGAAGGAGGTTCCTTTTGCTTACAATAGTCAGCAACTATACTAAAAATACATATATCATATTCTCATTTAAAACAAGTACTAAACATATACACTACGAGCCACTAGTAACAAAAAATAATATTCAATGATTTGAGAAAATATGTACAACTTCTAAAGGAAGTATCTTCAGAACCAATAACTAGTAAAGTACATGAACCAAATTTTGTTTGAAAGGAAAACAATATCACTTATTCAATTAAAGAATAAACTTTGTAATAACAAACCAAATAAATAACAACAAAATACAATCATAACATCATATCAAATTCAACAACAAGAAAGAATAGGGGAAATATTTTCCAAACCATATCATAGTAAACTAAATGAAGTGAAAACTATTGTTAACAAAATAATTTTTCTTACTCAATTCAAGTGAATACTGCATACTTATAAACCAACTCAACAACATTGCTCTACTAAATGAAATACTGAGAAAAACCCCCAACACAAATATATTTCAAAGAAATTGACGACACTCCACAATACAAATGTTATATTTGTCAATGATTGCAATTTAAGCATTGTATTACAACTTAGCTTAATGAAAGTGAGCAACAAACTTATAAAAAAAATTCAGAAGATAACACAATGCACACCTCTCAAAATGTATACAATATTATAAAAAATGCTACATAGTAGTAAATTGCCATTGTTTGCTACAGCGGAGTCAATAAGATGAAACAAACCTCTTGCCATTTTTTCATCTATATCAGAGCTACAAGAAAGACTCATATCACTACGACTTGATTTTGCACAAATTAGACAATGGGGACATAAAAGATCTCAAATGGGATTAACCAGATCCATTATTAATGTCCCAACAAATATGAATATTACACAAACAATATTTCCACAATCAATTAATGAAACAATAAAAATTGTTGTTGCACTAACAAGAAGACTACAATACAAGAATCCATATCAAGTTGGTATTATTCATCCTAAATTAGTAATGAAACCATTAAAACTCCTATGTGAAAGACAACTATATAAAATTAAAAAAGTCTCTATAGACAATCGTTGGAAATTTTATTTAAAGAAACAAATAACAATTCTCATAAAATTGAAGAAATGTCTATAGATTTAGATTTAGATAGTCTAGGAATAAAAAATGGAGATGAATTAGAAACACATACTCATACTCTAATACATGGATTTATAGAATCCTAATTTGTTTATGACTTGCATGATAAAATAATTGAAATTGCACCAAGTGAAAGAATGCAACCTCTTGAAATTTTTAAGGATAGATATGCAGAAGAAATGAATTTTCGAACACTTTTCTTTGGTGATCCACAAGATGAAGACATACCCAAAAAAATTAAGTATCAAAAAATTGTACAATGGGAGGTCTTGCATTCAAGTGGTGATTTTGCAAGCCATACTAAAAATTTATTTTTCAAATCAATTTGTAGCACATTTTCTTGCAGCCTTGGGAAGTGATGCTACAGAGGTCAGGGTTATTCATGACATAAGCTAGTTAAATGTCTTCCGACAATTGATTGAACTCATAAATCAAGATGCTAAGGGTGCATAACTAAATATCCAAAATCCTTTTCACAGGTGGACAATAAGTCGTTCCTCTTTATGTAATTGGATTATTATTTAGAAGCATTCCCACACTTTGAAGATCCTCTTGTTAATGAATGAATTCAAATACTAAGACCCATGCGATGAAGTACTATCATGATAAGATTGAGGTTAATAAAGTTCACAATTGGTGGCATTATCCTCATGTGTTATATGAAGGGATTACGTGGTTAATAAGTACCATTCCAAGTGATTCAAAGTGGAGGCCACAATGTTTGGATTTTGAAATGGCACACATAATAAGGGAAGATTATGTGGATTTTGAAAGGACATCGAGCTTGGCTTTTGTCTGGAGATCATAGTTTAAGGACATAGCTAAAATTGTAACAATATTAGTAGAGCACTTTAACCCAATTTAGCCAAATTTGGTTTTTCTAAGGCATGAATCTTTCTTAGGCGTATCCTTTTAATGATTACAATTTTATAATGCTAACTTGTGCGGGTGCAGAGAGTTGTATTAAGCAAGCTTGTTAGTCTTGCGTAATCAGGGAGGATATTTTCCGATTACAAATCTCAAAACACTCTAAGTGTGTCGATATAGAAGGCTATCGTTTCCAAGAAATTTGCTATGAAAAGGGAATTTTTGGTTTCCTTTAAACATTGCTTTGGCTTTAAACAAATTTAACAAAGAAAGAGCTAAGAAAGAGTGCAGTATAGGGTATTGTTCTGGGTTTTGATTGCAGGTTTCTATGGGGCTAAAGGAGTTTTGAGTCGGGAATTATAGGGTGTTGGTAGGTGTGAAGTTGTGGGAAGAGTCGTTTTCATCATGCATTCATAAGGAAGAGTCAACTGTAGCATGTCTTCAAGGTGAACTGTAAGTCAATTCTGAATTGCATCAAAA
This sequence comes from Sequoia sempervirens, assembly GCA_007258455.2. NCBI lineage: Eukaryota > Viridiplantae > Streptophyta > Pinopsida > Cupressales > Cupressaceae > Sequoia > Sequoia sempervirens. Next base: position 458,206,011 of record VDFB02105785.1, read on the forward strand.
TTATCATAGGTGAAGATGTCTTGCACACAGAGTTACAAAAGACTCATATTTCCTACCAATCTATTGTCTATTTTCCTATCAAATACACTAGACATATGAATTTGTAGTTTGGGTCTATCTAGAGAATGACACGTTGCTTCACAATGTCCAACAATATGACTTTACAAAAGGTGATGGTTTGGTGGGCAGGTTGTTCCCTAGGCATCTCATTCACCACAAGAAACAGTATGCAAAAATTTTCTAGGGTATGCTTTTGTCGAATATGCATGATTCCTCCTCATTTCTTTATCAAGTGCTCAATAAGTATTGTTTTGATCTCACCATGGAGGAGATAGATTAATTTAATAGAAAATACCATGCTATCTCATTTCTGAAGGGTCATAACTATGTACATGATCTACAACTGTTCATCATACCACAAGTTTCTAGGGGGGTACAATGCTACCGTCATGTTCCTGATATAAATGTAACAGTTCCTTCGTAGGAGTATTCATTGAAATACAAGCAAGTGCAAGATGAAAGCTTAGTAAATGGTTCCTGCAAAGGTGGTTTTAATTCAATTTCTTTTTAATAAGTTATGTATGGGTATAAGATATAGTCAGTGTTAGTATATTTTATATGGGCATAATCTGTATCCAATGATGATATTTGAAATATGGGTTTAAAATTACTGGTATTGTATAAGGGGTATGTTAAAAGAGTATAGGGGTCTGTAATTTCAAAATTTATAGGTAGTGATAGAAATATAGGTGTATGTTGTGTTCTTACTATTGGGAAGATTTTGTAAGAAAGTTTTGTACCTAACCGAGCTACAACCAGAGGTTTTCTTCCTAGTTCTTTCCTGCCAGTATGCTCGTTTGAACCAATTTTTGTAATATTTAAATTTATTTATATATAATAAATTACAGTGGTTTGCCACTTTTGCAAAAAAAAAAAAGAATTAGAAAAGGTCAATTAAAAGGGTGAACCCTACTTGCAAAAATGTTAGAGACAAGCCAAATTTAGATAAAATCCTCAAATTAGACATTGGATACATGGATTTTAAACATATCCTCATCTCTCTAGATTATCTACATCAAACATAAAATATATATTTGCAATGATAAGACATCTAGGTCCTTCAACATTGTTCTTGACATTCTCAAGTGCAAAAGACCAATGGACACCACTTGTATCAACACTAACTAAGCTACACAAGAATCGAGCTAATAAAAAAAATTATAAAGCAACACATGAAACTGATATTGATTTGCTTGTTCGAAAAGACCCAATCACTTGTACTTGTTACTATCAATATAGAATAAATTGTTTGAAAAAGCTATTGTGCAACGATGACACATTCCTAGGATATATTGATGACTTTTTCTTTGTTATAGAATTCCAAAATAGGGGAAATCAACATGAACATGCACTAGTATGGATAAACGATGCTCCTATTTATGTAAAATAAAATCCTTCAAATATTGAGCAATTTGTGGATAAGTATATCACATGCAACACAAACATACTAGATGATAGACTTGGAAAACTACATTGACACTACCATGTGCAAAAAGTTGTAGAAAAACAAAGAAAACACATTGTAGATACAATTTTCCTTTTCCACCTATGTGAAACACAACAATACTAGAACCAATTGCATCAACTAATAAAATTGTAACAAATAATTCAAATTAAATATTTAAAGCTCTTGAACAAAATAAATATGACAAGTCTATGACTTTTGATGATTTCTTAAATGAAATCAAAATATAGGAAGTTGATTACATAAAATCAATACAATCATCACTAACAAAACCAACAATTTTTTTAAAAAGAGAACCATCGCATTCTTGGAACAAAAATTTTTCTATGAAAATCCCAAAAGTATGGGAAGCAAACACTGATGCACAATTTATCCTCAATGCATATGCAAAAACAACATATTGTTCATCATACATGATAAAAATGTACAAATCAGTGACTGCATCTTTCAAAAGAATACGAAAAGACCTGTGAAACAAAAAAAATAGATGCCATAGAAATGATTTGAACCCTTAGAAATACTTTACTTAACCTACAACATATGTCTACTCAGCTAGCAGTACACAGTACTTTCACTACCTTTACATGCAAGTTCTAAGATAATTGTTTTCATAAACACATCTCCACCAGAAGAACAAACATTTCTTCTAAAATCTAAATCGCTACTATAGTTAGAACCTGACGAGTCAAATCAAATTATGTGTAAATCAATTATAGATCACTATATACAAGGCTCTCTAAATTTTGAAAAAAAATTCCTTGCTCAATTTTCTTCTGAATATATAATAAGTAAAGGAAAAATAGTAAAATGAGGGAAAAATAGTATCATAAGATTTGTTAAATATAACAAACACCTTGATAATGACAACTATTGTAGAGAAAAACTATTATTAAATGTACCTTTTTCAAAGTAATGAGAATACAATTAAAAAAGGGTTCAAAACAATTCAAGATGCATACATGCATTATGAAAAAAAAATTAATATAAATGAGGAAAAGTATACATAAAATTTCAATTCCACGTGGGGAGATCTAGAAAAAGAATTTGAAGAAGCTAAAAAAAATGAGAATACAAGTCAAAATGTTTATAACAAAGAAGAGAAGTGTAAAAATAATTATGAAAAATATGACCTCACTTCAGATTTACTTTCCCTACAACATAAATAAAATATACACATATCTGATATTGATTTTCAACTTATAAAAAATCCAAATCTTCTATAAAACAATGAATAGTTAAAGCTAAGGTAAACACTAAATAAAGAACAAAAATAGATTATAAAAGACATTGTAATGAGAAAAAAATGATAAAAACAAGTCATTACACCTTTTCTTAACTGGTGGTGCTAGAACAGGTAATTTTTTTACAACAAAAGCAATATTTCAAATGCTACTGCCAATGTACAACTCAAATCCTGATTTAGACCCGCTTAAGCAAAAAGGATTAATAATGTCTTACACAAGAAAAGCAACATTCAATGTTGGTGAAATAACTATACACTTTGTGCTTCTAATGCCCTTTAACAAGTCCATTTTTATTGAACTAAACAATGAAACAATACATTCCATGCAAAACCATTATCAATAGTTACAAGTACTACTCATAGATGAGGCTTCTTTAATAAGTAGTTGATTCTTATATTTGATTGACAAGAGATTGAGAGAAATCAAACACAACCCTACAAAGTATTTTGGAGGAATTGACATGCTCAACAAATCTAGGATAGCTTTATTTTTGAGTATCCTATAATTAGCAAAGAAAGAGTATCATACACTTTTTGGACAAATATGATAAAATACTGTGAATTGAAAACAACTATGCATCAAAAAAATGAAAAAATTATGTCGATACTTACAAAAATACAAACTAATTCACAATCCAATAATGATATAGAATATCTTAATTATAAGTGCATTTAACCAACTCCTATTGACCCGACCTTCCTCTATGTTTTCCACTCAAACAAGTCAATAGCTATACATAATAATAATATGTTATCAATTATTGTTGTTGAACCACTCATCATTAAATCAATTGATGAGATAGATGAAAACTATGGAAATATAACAACATATCCAAAAAAAATCCTACTCAAACAAATAATCCTTAAAGTAAACATGTTGGTTGAGCTATATGTAGGTAATTATAATATGAAAGATGGGTTAGTAAATGGTGCAAATAGTATTCTCAAAGCATACACAGTCACAAACAAAGAAGATATAATATGGATTCAATTCAATGATACAAATACTGGACAATAATAATGCCACAAGTTAGCACACTTATATACAAAAGAAATTCCAAAACAATGGGTTACAATACTACAAATAGCCAAACCTATTTTGCACATGAAAAATCCTTGAAATATTTAAATCTGTAAACAATTTCTACTACAACTAGCATGTGCATTGAACAATACATAGATCACAAGGTCTTACACTAGATGAAATTGTATTTGATCCATTGGGAATTAAGTCGCATGGATTAGTATACACGACACTTTCACGTGTTCAAGAAATGCAATCACTATATTTATTAAACCCACTTACAAAGGAAATTCTAAAGTGAACAACAAAACAATAAATGAATTGCACATATTAAATACAATGACAAAATAGAATCCTATTTACAATAACCTAGAAATGAATGACAACATTTCCCTAAAATACTATCCTTGAACACAAGAAGTCTAAAATTGCATATTAATGATATTATTTATGATGATGACTTTCTAGAATCAAACATAATATGTTTACAAGGAATACACACAGTTGATTCATCTTATCAAAATAGACTTACAAATTTTCAATCTATTTTCATGTATCATTCTCATGGATTTATTGATAGTAGGAATCCTTCCATGATACCATAGCTCATAGGGAGTCTTTGTAGTGTTTTCTCTTGCTTGAACTCTATTAAGTATATAAAGAGAAGTATGAATTGCTTCTCTCCAGTAGAATTTCGGTAGATTTTCCTCTTTCATCATTTTTCTTGTAGCTTCTTGAACAATCCTATTCTTTCTTTCAACTACTCCATTTTGATTAGGAGTCCTAGGGAAAAACAAGTGCCTCTTTAAGCCATGATTCTCACAAAATATGTTGAAATCATTGGAGGTGAACTCTCTACCTTTGTCGGACCTCAAAAATTTGATTTTCACATCCATTTCATTCTCAACCATAACTTTGAATGCTTTAAACTTGTCTAGGGCTTTTTATTCTTCTTTGAGAAAAGTAACCCATGTCATTCTATAATAATCATCAATCAATAGCATAAAATACCTGCCACCTTGAAGAATTCTTGCACTTGTAGGACCATGTAGATTTGAATGCACTAATTCCAACAGTCTAGTAGAAAATTGTTCTCTAACTTTGAAGCTTCTTTTTGCTTGCTTTCCAATTTGACATTCTTTACAGACAACATTGATAAATTTTGTAATCTTTGGCAAATCTCTCACAGCTTGAACTGAAATAATTCTCACTAGGTTATAAAAATTGATATGAGACATCCTCCTATGCCATAACCAACTTTCATTAACATGAGTCATAAAGCAATGACCATTAGCACCCTTAAGTTGATAAAAATTTCCATCTATTCTTTTTCCAGCAGCAACCACAGTTCTGGATCCTTTTTTTATCTCACATCCATCATCCTAAAACATAAGATTGTGTCTTTTTCTAGACATTTTTCCAAAAATAAAAAGGTTATGCCTTAAACCCTTAACTTAGTAGACATCATCAGTATTTTTCTTTCCATCAAAACTAATGGAGCCTTTTCCACATATATTAGTAGATGTATCTTTACCAAATCTAACACATCCTCCATCACATTTTTTCAAGTTTAGCCAACTTACTCTTATCACCAGTCATATGATTAGAGCATCCATTATCAATGATCTTGTAGTTCTTCTCCTGTCTAGCATGAAAAAAAATACTTAAGTACCTTGAGTCTTACCCTTCGTCTCTAGAGGGATTTCCTTCACACATGTACCCCAAAGTTAGCAGAAACAGGTTCATCTTTTAAAGTCATGAACAAGCATTCATGTACCTCAAAGTTAGCATAAACAAATTCATCTTTTAAAGTTGTGAACAAGCATTCATCGTCATCATCTCCATAATCAAATTCATCATAAAAAATACTTCCATCTTCTCTAACATAATAACTTTTCTTAATCATCTTACCTTTATTCTTGTTATTTTTGTTATTCAAATCTTTGTTTGGAAATCTTGAAGCATACTAACCTATCTTTCCACAACTGAAAATTTTGAAAGGCAATTTGTCATTGTACTTATCAGTACCCTTCTTCATTCTCCTTACAAAATTAGCTTCTATATCATCAAGATCCTCCTAATCTAATTCCTTGATCTCCTTTGATTTACCAACCTTAAAAGGAGTCAACTTTTGCACCACTATTTGTTCCAAATTATCTCATCTCAAAAGTAGTTAAGGAACCATACAATTGATCTCTCGTATATTGATTCAAATTTGCAAATTCTTCAATAGGAAAAACTTTATGACTATAATATTTAGGAAGAGTTCTGAGAATTTTCTTTACCACTTCTAGTTCTTTGAGTTTTCCACCAAGATATATGATGGAGCTGACCACTTTATCTACCCTCTACATATAGCTTGCAACATTTTCTTCTTCAGAAATCTGCAAGTTCTCAAACATGATCTTCAAATTATGCATCTTAGCTTATTTGACCTTATCATCTCCTTCATAAATGCTTTCTAACTTTTCCCAAATTGATTTAGCAGTTTTCAAACTCATCGCTTTCACTAATTCAGAATTAGTAAGAATGTTTAAGAGAGCATGCCTTTCTCTACCATTTCTTTCATAGGCTTTGATCTTATCAATAGTTCTTGGACCATTTGTAGGTTCAGTGTATCCAGTCTTAACAAAGTTCCAGACATCAAATCCAAGATAAACCAGATAACCTTCCATCCTTGTCTTCTAGAATGCATAATTTGTCCCATCAAACATAGGGATCTCCCATCCCGGATCTACCTGAAGCGATTAAGCTTTCTTCCAAGGAACCTTTCTCTGATACCAATTGTTGAATACATAAGAAAATTGAGAGGGGGAGGGTGAATCGGTTGTAACTTAAAACATCAAAACCCTCAAAAACATTCAGACCCACATTCATTTAATTAACTTATAATATGTTATAATTATTTAGCATGAAAAAAAAATAGAAATTGAAAAAAATCAACACCATTCACAAAAGAACACCAAATTTATGTGGAAAACCCAAGATGGGAAAAACCACAATGAAATTATCTTACAATATAAAGTAAGATCAACATCGAATACAAAAGGGCTCACTTTTGGAGGGCTCACTACTCGAAATCTTGCTACCATAATATAAAAGAAGATAGAGAGAAATATTACATAGAGAAATCCATCTCAATACAATAGATAAATCCACCACAATATCACCAACACCATCACATCTTGACTGAAGAATTGTAGACACCTTCTTCTCACTACATCCAGTAATCTAACGCATGAAAGATCATACTACACTTCTCAAATTTTCACTCTAACACTTTGCAATTCATATTATTTGCATCATTCTTTTCTTTCTTCTCATCCCTCAACAACTTAACTCATATTTATATCATCTTCAACCTTGAAACCATTCTCCAAGTTCATCTATGCACATCAACTGTGTAAATTCAAATTAGGTCAACACCAAAACACATGTTGCGGATATAAGTGAAGGCGGACCACACCACTCTTTAGTTAGGACCAAATTCTATAATACCACGCTACCACATGCTTCTAAACACCATTAGAATTTTAAGTGCATGCTTCCTTTGATTCAAAAAAAACTCGCAGACAACAAATGTCATCTAAACATAATTTGTAATAATCCAAAAATACCCTAACACCAACAAACTCCTTCACAACAACTTTCACCTGAAGAATGTATACACCCAATACACTCAAATAATTTTTTCAAACACTATAACTTAAGAAACTGACTTCCAAAGCACCAAACCTCAAACAACCTTAATCAAAGAAAGATACCAACACTATTAGAACACCTTCAAATCTACAAGACCTAAAACCAAGTTGCGGAGAAATGTTAAGCAAAAACATTTCTCCCAGACACCTATGCAATACACTATTCACATACTGGTGAACACAACTTCTTTTGTACAACGATCCTTAACACACCAAATTTTGAATACAACACCTCTAAAAACCTCTTATTAACTTATCTAAAATGCATGTCCAACCTAGAAGAAATGTGGGGGTATGTGCAAGATCATCATGGAAAAAACAAGCCCTTAAGTGGTGATGAAAATTCAAAAAAAATAGACTGGGTAAAAGCAAGAAGTTGGGTACATAAAGAGGGGAAGTTTCAGCCAAAAAAAATTCTCACAGAAAATGCGTACTCGTTATTAAAAAAATGCGTATGCATTATGCTTCGGGTACCCAAGCCTAAAAAATTCGTATGCACTAAAAAATGCATACGCGTTATATAACGCATACACATTTTATAACATGTAAAAAATGATTATTTAAAAAAAAAATAAAAAAATAAGAAATGGGTACCTGTTTTAAAACACGTACCCGTTTTGTAACTCAAAACGGGTATGTGTTTTACAAAACAGGTAGGCATTTTAAAATAGGTACCCATTTCTTAAAATTTTTTTAAACAAATTATCAAGAAAATAAAGAACACGTGTGTTTTGTAACGCATACGTGTTTTTTAAAAATGCGTATGCATTTTTAAAATTCAAAATTCCCAACCCACATGTTGCCTTAGTTTTAGGCTTGGGAAAGGCTTGGCAACCCAAGCCTTAGCCTTTGACCTGTAACCAAAAATCTAAGGTAGATTAAAGAAGAAAATGTCCAACTTTGGCAATATGGCTGATGGACTTTTTTTCTGAATCAATCTATAAAATTAAAACCCATTAGAGAACATGATGTCTACTTTCCAAATATATAATTTTTATTAATATTGGATTATGTGTGCTATTATTTAATTAATTTCTAAGCAAACTAGTCCTTAAACTTGAAATATCATACTTTTTTTGTTTTTTAATAACTTTTTTTTGGTTAAGTTTTTTGTTAAAAAAATTATATGGCATCAAAATTCAGACAATTATCTACACAATAAAAAAAAAAATTCAAAAAATGTCTAGTTTAGGTCCAATTATGCTATCCGTACACGTTAATTTTATAAACAACAATTAAGGCCAATAAAAATTTAATAAAAAAAAAATTCTAGATCAAACTTCATGTTGTTAGCTCTCTTTTCCCAAAAGTAATTATCAAAATACTTTTATTTGGGTCAAAAAGTGTTGTCCGTACACATGCTTGGTATTGTAAAAAAACAGGGACTTTTAAAAAGTGGTTTTTATAGATCCCTATCAAAATTTAATTTCTATAATCTGGGTATTTGAATAATTTATATATTTTAAGACTAAATTAAAAATTCTAAATTTCATATTACTAACTTTTAAAGATTCATTGTGTAAGTTTCTCAAAATTTGTGACAAATTCTGAAAAACAACAAAAACACTTCCACGTTTTGAACTTTTGTGTACCCAACTTCTTGCATCACCGACTGTTAGGCAACTTGACATAAAAATTGAGGTAAGTTATCTATATTATTTCAAAAATATGTAAAAATAGAATCTATAGAAAATTGAATTTAGTTTCTAAACTACTAGGTTTATATTTTATAAAAAATCTATTTTATGAAAATTTGAAATTTCACATGTACTTAAATTTCAAGGATAAAATAAGAAGTAGGTGTCTATTTGACCACCCTAACCACAATAAAATGATAATATTTTTATAACATTTTATATATAGTAGAGGAATCATGTCTCGATGTGATGCATAATTTTGTAATTTTTTCCAAGTAAATAATTAATTATGAATATTTTATTACAACTTTTAAAAATATAAAACATGTATGTATGACCACCTTAACTTGGTCAAAACTTCATGAAATTCAATTTTTTTAATCCTATAGTATACTAAGCACGCATGTGATGCATGTTTTGATTCAAAAAAATGTGATACCGCTTTAGCTATAGATGTTTTTCAATCAACATATCAATCAAGACTTTAGTCGTAATTCAAAGAAAATGAATAACAATTATTTATTAAATTCAAATTAAAGCATAATTTATATTGGTGGAAAGCTGAGAATCTCCTTTAAAACCCTTTTTGTTTCATCAATTTAGGGTAAAAAAAAGTCGTCAACCACATACCCATCATATCACCAGTTTTTGGCCCATCATGATCCTGCACATACTTGTGGAGCAGCACCAAAACCCTACTCTTCAACCCATAACACACTACAACTCACTGTTTCCTTTTTTTATCAAATTTTCTCAAAAGCACTTGGAAACCAAACACCAGGAACACATCCTCAACCATAGAAAAAAGCTATATAAATTCAACATTGGAGGATGACACTAGTAGCTTACTAATGACAACATAATGCAACTAATCAAAGCAAATCATAAATGCAAAAACACATACTCTTGCAACACTCTTCTTTTCATACAGTTGACACCAACGAAAACATAAGATTGTTGACATTAATGAAAACACCAACTGTTCATACTTATAATAGAATCCTTGGTAGTAAGCACTACTTTGTTAAGTGAATTAGTAGTGAATAAATTGTAGGTTTATTTTGATAAGTTACAAAAGGATCATGTAAAATTATTGTAGGAATATAATAGGGTGAAATCCTTAGTCCCTCCTTCTCATAGGATCACTTTAGATTCAAACACCTCTCAATCAAGTTGAATTGATACAACATTCTAGGATAGGGAAACATTATCCTTAAGAATATAAGAGGTAAAGGGACAATTAAACAAAGAAAGGAAGTAGCTCAAAAGAAGCTAAAGAGGAGGGAAAGAAAAATATGGCCAACCTTATTGATGACTTTTCGGGTCATAGATTGAGACTTGTCTCTTAAGAAAATGGGATGATACATGGGTAGGTTACAAAAATTTGAGAAATGTATATACCAACTACCTATAACGTGAGGATAATTGAAATGAAGTATTGATCACATGGAGACCTAGGGTACCAAAAATTAGATGGATATACATGCACACTAAATTTGATCCCAATGCTCCTGTAGAATTGGAAAGCACTCATGAAGTGATATGACTATTAAGTAATATATCAATATATTAGAAAAAAATGGGCACTCAACTCAAGAGTAACTTGAATTCCTTCAAAGCATTGGAGGATGCTTTGATGCTCAATATATTGGATGTTAATGGAAACATCAAACCATTTTCTCAAAATAGAATTGTGACTTAACAAAATATTGCCTTCTTTGGGTGCTTAAATTCTGACAAATGTTGAACCTAGCTCAATTTTGTTGAGTAGTATCTTTGATAAATTTAATTAAATTGGAGTCAAGCTTGGATAGTCTCATCAAGACAACTGGAATAACTTCGGATGCAAGGTATTAATCTCATGTAAATAAAGTTGCAAATGTTATTGAGTTCCAATGACCTTCAAATGAGGTGTAAGCTTCATGGTTAGAGAAATATAATAGGTAAATTATTTTTCCATGTTAGGAGGAGTCATGAAATTTTTTCTTCATTATGAATTTAAAGTCACATGTTCTTTAATGGCTTCAACAACATTTTTGGATCCAAAATGTAAAGGTAAATTATCTTGTTATGAGTTGTTATACCCATTGTAATTCAAACGGATTTTGGTTTTCAAATGTAGCACATGATACATGCAAATTTTATCATGAGCTTGCATATTCTCTTGGTATGTAAAAGGGGTATGAGCCTCTTTGTAGAGGATTATAGGGAATATAATTTTGGGCAAGATACTTGTTTGTAGTGTGTCTTATGATGAAGGTTTATAAACAATTATCTGTAACATAATTAATATACATTTTGATTAAGGAACATATAAAAATATGTTTCAATGTGTTATCATCTCCAACTTTATAAGGAAATTTCCTTTTGAATAATAATATCAAGTATTGTTGAGTTCTTCATTGCAAACTTCTTGCATTGTGTATTTTCATTTATAGCTTTTCTTTAATGAAAGGAGTAGCAACTTTCATGGAAATTTAGAGGATGTTGTTATAAAAGATTATTAAGTAGGGTCACATTGTTCACCTTTTGAAGTTCATACTATTTCAAGGTAATAGTATTCAACTAAGCATTAAAATTAATTATGAATTATCTCAAAACTATAAGAATTAGTAGCATTGTATTCTTGAGAAGAATTAAAAGTATTTTCATATCAAATTTACCTTTGTAATTTAATGAAAGCTCTTAGGATACAAGGTATTATTTGTACCATTGACCTTAAATTATATTTTGCATAGTACTATGTAAGGTTAGTACTAGTACCTTCCATCTAAGTTGAGGATATAAAAAGTGGACCAAGTTATAAGAATTAACCTAGATCAAATGAATCATATAAAGGTGGAAATAATGTAATTTTCAAACTCTTATTGTCCTTTGTAATAAAAGAAAAAATAAATTAATTATCACTTTTTTATTTGACCAAAATATCATTAAATAAATACTATATAGTTGTAAACATTTACAATGTTATCAATTGATACAAAATCATATAAACTATGCCATAGTACATACTGGTCTAGTCAATGGATCTTGGAAATTAGGTCTACAATGGAGACCAAGTAAAAATTGATAACCAAGATAGCTAACTTATAGGATATGTTGCAAATGAATGTTGTAAATAAATCATCCTAAACTTAAGCTAAATACTAAACTATGGTAAAACAATAAAAAAAATATTCTTATGTTGTGCATAATTTATTTATTTTTACTAAAGATCCAAGGGCTTGTGTTAATAAATATATGATTTTTTATAGTATGGATTGGTTTAAAGATTAATTATCGATCATTATTTAGGATCTTTGTATTAGAAATTAATTTGTGTATGGTGTAATAATCTTTTGTGAGATTATTTTTTCATAGATCATAAAACTAATTTTTTTATTTAAAAATGATGATTTTAGTTGCAAAAACAACAATAAAAGGGACTATTATGTACATGCAAACAAACATCTATTTATTTAATTATTTTAGTTTCTATAAAATAATTTAATGGTTTTGTAACCTAAGTGAGGTGAAGGTTCAATAGAGTGATCCCACAATACTGGTTTACAATTTTTGGCCAAACTGGACACTAAACTAATTTTTTCTAACTAAACCTTCACTTTTGAGCACTTATAGTGGCTAAACCATGAGGAATTTGAAGATGATACAAATCAGTAATTTGTAACATTTTGTCTGTATATTTTGAATATATTTTTTTCAAAATTTTTGGAATTAGATTGCACTTCATTTTCCATCTCCTTCAAAAACTAGTTTTTTTCAGTAAACACCATTTTTAAGGAGTGATGCTCACCGTATAACACATAACTTTTCTTCCATGAAAGATAAAACTCTTTTTTTTTTAATTTAGATTTGTAACTATGATATCTAGTGCTTCCAATTGGTTTCATAGCGCTTTATTGAATATTTTTTCCTTAATCAAGTTTTGAAGTCAAACCAATTACAATTCAGACACAGGCAGACCGTATAACACAACTTTTTTTGTATGTATCAAAATTCATTTTTTTTTACTGGATCAAGGACTTCAATATCTGATGCACTCATTTTTATTTTTATTTTAAATGATAACCTTCTATTTTTCCACATGTGCAGAACAGAGAGCTTGATTTTCGGTGAAAAACCTACATTCACAAGAAATCAAAAATAAATATAACAATAAAATTAAATTTATTTAAAATTATACTTTTTGGGAAGATTATAATAAGGACTAAATACTTACAAAAAATAAATTTTAAATGAATTCATTTGATCCCAAAAGATAAATCAAAAGTGGGTTTTTATCAACATTTTGATAGGTGTAAAGGAGACTCCATTATAGGTATGGTTTAAAATTAGTGGGGTTCTATCCAAGGGGATTTGATCTAAGGTAGTTTGATCAAACCCTCTTCAATTAGAATGATTTAAATAGAACTTTTTAAGGCTTAAATCATTATATTTTCTAAAAATATATGATTTTAGCAAAAATTCGAATCTCCTAGAAATTGTAAACTAGCTTTGTGGGATCACCCAATAACAAATTACAAATAAAAATAAAAATAATTTTTTATTCACAAATCTTATTGAGACATGAATCAAGTAATAGTTGAGATAATTTGAAAGGATAATGAAGATGTGTAAAATGCATAACATTTATTAATAGTATATTATTTTCATAGTATTTTGGTAATAATTGAGATGATGAAATGAGCGTAGAGGTTTTGAGTAGACATGACATCATTGTTGCAATCTCAAGCTTCATGGTATCAAGTAACAATTGAAAAATGTGAAACTCGTGATGATATTAAGTGACATTTTCTTCATGCATATTTAGCTACCTAGCCAATTGATATTTGATTGATGTAAGGATTGTTAATAGCTAAATAATACTTGATTGAGAATTTTTAATATGTGATTAGTCAATTGACAGTTGATACAAATATGTGTCTACTAGATCAAGTGACACTTGATGCATACATGAGTCTATTAGGTCAACTAACACATAGGAAAGGTGGAACTCTAAATTTCATGAGCTAGATAAATAGACTTTTCGCTCAATTATATATTGAGTTTCATTGAGGATGACAATTATAATGACATGGATTTTAATTACAACAATTTTGAGGAAGAAAGATGCTAATTAGATCTACTTTCTTTAATTCATATAAGTAAACTTAGCTTGTAAGAAGCAACATGTGCTTCAACCTACAAGTCTCGTCCTTTAAAAAAAATATGAAATTCTAAAATTTGGTATTATTGCAATGAACAATAATTGTGTTCCATTTAGAAAGGTCAAAGAAAAACTTAAATCAAAATAAGGTATAATTTTGGTCAACATGATGAGAGTATTTACTAATCAATCTGTAAATATGTATCCTTTATCCATAATTAATATACAAAATTAAACACATAAACAACATAAGAAATAAGTAACATAAACCGTGCAACACTTTTTCATAGCCACTTGTGTCAACATGCACACTATTGGTGTCTTTAGATTAAAAATTAAAATAACACAAGAATAAAAAGTTATCCCACAAGAATTATAGTCATGAATCTCAATGTCACCACTCAACATATGAATTCCTTTGTAGTGTAACCTAGTACTTATGTTGTTTTCCTAGTGAGTAATGAGGATGAAAATATGTTACCATGTGAAAAGAATAACCATAAAAAATTAGTACCACCCTTTAATTAAGTTCATTAGTGATTAAATTAAAATATTATTCAAGGGAATATAAAAGATTTGTGAATGATAGCATGTCTTGCAGGTCACAGTATAGAATAAACTAACAAAGATGTCAAACTCAAGTGATCCCTTACTAATTTGTGCAAATCAAACTCATAGAGACGTCAAATTAAAAATAGTAGACTAGTATTTGATCATATGCAGTCAAGACAAGAAGAACAAATGCAATCTTTAACTCTGAATGGCTCCAGGAGATTACAATCAGTTTATTTACTGAAGCAACGTTAGTTTTATTTTATAAGGGCTTACATTACATAACATATTTGGCCTCAATGATTGGCCTGATCACCTACAACATCACCATTATTCAAATCAGAATTCAAATCTTCCTCCAGTCGATCATTATCACTGACTCTTGAATGATTCCCTTTCTTCCTATTGTCAGTTTCCTCTCTATATTCCAAGCCCTCTTTTCATTCAACATCCAACCCATGTTTCAGTGTCCCTTCTTCAAATACCCATCGATCCTTCCAACTGTTGACCCCATCAGTTATCCCATTTTCCAACTATCGATTTTCAAGAGGATTCGACCCTAAATCTTTACAAAACATCATGAACAAACCACACTAAAACAAAAATTGATTCTACCAAACAATAAGACATAAAGAAAACCAAAATGGAAATGAAAGATGAGAGTGATGCCCTATATCAAACTCCCAGGCAGGAAAATATTTCATGTGATCCTACTCATGAGATCTGCAATAGAATAACCCAACCAAGAGAGCTTAGATTTAGTTAGCCAAGAAGCATCTTCCACTGGATGATCACTCCACTTCACTAGATATCTGAAGTACTCATGTCTTCGGGTTTTCTTCCACAGCTATGTATCAAGAATGTATTCAATGTCTTGTGGAGAAGATGAAACACCTTGATGTTTCTCAGTGTTTGAAGACTCAGTCTCTACAACACAATCTTCAACATCTCCCTTATAAGGATACAAACCTGCAACATTAAAAATAGGTGAAATGTCAAGGTTTGAAGGCAGAGATATTTCATATGCATTATCTAAAAATCTTCTAAGAACTTTGCAGGGTCCTATTTTTTCATTTTCATTTCAATGTTGTACTCTCCTTTAGGAAATATTTCATTCTGAAGGTGAGCCAATACAAGGTCTCCAACCTATAAATGTATCTCCCTCCACTTTTTATTAGCATGTTGTTTATATTGTTGATTATCAACTATATTTTTTTGACCTCTTAATGGAAATCATCGATCAGTTTAGCAAAATCTTCACCTACTGCACTTCACCTTTCCATATTACCAAGGTCTCACAACTCATAAACCCCCTTGGATGTAAACCATACACAACATAGAATGGACTAAATCCAATGCTTCGATTAGGAGAATCATTAAACACAAACTCAGCTTGATCCAAAGCTAGATCCCAATTAGCTGGTTTTTTCCCAGCAATACACCTGAACATGTTTCCAAGACTTCAGTTAACAACCTCAGTTTTCTCATCTATTTGGGGGTGACAAGCAGAACTAAAACTCAAGTTAGTGCCCAATTTCTTCAATAGGGTCCTCCAAAAATTACCCACAAACTTAGTATCCCTATTAGAGATAACACTTTTAGGAATCTTGTGCAATCTCACTACTTCTTTGAAAAAAAAAATTGCAGTGTTAGTGGCATCACTAGTTTTCTTACAAGGTATAAAATGCACCATTTTTGAGAACCTATCTACCACAACAAAAATTGAATCATTTCCCCTTTGTGTATGAGGAAAACCTAACACAAAGTCCATACTCACTGAATCGCAAGGCCTAGTTGGAACTAAAAGTGGCTGATATAATCCAGTGTTTTGGCTTCTCCCTTTAGCATGTTGACAAATGTTACACCTTTCAACATATCTCCTCACATCCGCTTGCATCTTTGGCCAAAAATAATAAGTGCTCAACTACAAATAAGTCTTATCCCAAGTGCCCAAAGTGACTAGCAAGACTACCACAATGCTTTTCCTTCAACAAATTGTCTCTCATGTATCCCTTAAGAATGCATAATTTATTCCCTTTTAACAACATAACTTCTTGAATCATATAATCCACCCATGGCTCTCTATTCCTGCAAATAGGATTGCTGCAAGCTTCAAATGCTTCCTTAAAATTTGCATCCTCTACATATAATTCTTTCAAACTTTCAAAGCCCACACTGTTAGTTTGCATTTCAACCAAAAAATTCTTTCTACTCAAAGCTTCAACAACTTTATTCATTTTTCCACTTTTATGCTTCAAAACAAAATTAAAACTTTGGAGATACTCAACCCACTTGGCAAGTCTTTGATTCAACTTGTTTTGGCTATTAATAAACTGCAAAGCATGGTTATCCATGTATACAATGAACTCTTTAGGCAGTAAATAATGTCTCCATTTCTTTAAGGATTGAACCAAATTATATAATTCCAAATCATAAGAAGAATACTTTCTTTTTGCATCATTTATTTTCTCGCTAAAGTATGCCACTGGTTTACCTTCTTGACTTAGGATAGCCCTAATAGTCAACCAACTAGCATCACACTCTACTTGAAACACCTTTTCAAAATCAAGCAAAGAAAGAATGGGTTGCTCACTCACCTTTTGCTTTAGAAATTTAAAACTCTCTTCAGCCTGTCTAGTCCATACAAATGGCCTCTTATTCTCCTTTATAGTTTCAAGAATAGGTGCTACCACATGACTAAAACTTCTAATAAATTTTTGATAAAAACTTGCAAGCCCATGAAAGCTCCTTACCTCCATTATGCTTTTAGGTTTTGGCCAATCAATGATGGCTTGTACCTTATCTTTCTCCATCTTCAATCCCTCCTTTAACACCACAAAGCCCAAATACACTAGTTTGGTCTGAATAAATACACACTTTTTCAAATTCATCTACAACTTCTCCTCATGCAGCCTCCTCAATACCTACCTCAAATGCTCAAGATGCTCCTCCTTAGACCTGCTAAACACCAAAATTTCATCCAAGTATGCAATCACAAATTTACCAAGGAATGGTTTCAAAACCTCATTCATGAGTTGCATAAAAGTGCTAGGTGCATTAGACAATCCAAAAGGCATAACAAGCCATTCATAAAAACCATCACTAGTCTTAAAGGTTGTCTTCCATTCATCCGTCGGTATGATTCTTATTTGGTGATAGCCACTCTTCAAGTCTACTTTAGAAAAATACATGGAGCCACTTAAACAATCCATTAAATCTTCAATTCTAGGAATGGGAAACCTATATCTTATAGTAATGTTGTTAATATCCCTTGAATTAGTACACATACACCATTCCCCTCCTTTCTTTGGTACTAGTACTATGGGACAACAAGGACTTAGGCTTTCCCTTATCAAACCCTTCTTCAAAAGGTCCTCCACTTGCTTCCTTATTTCCTTATTTTCCATAGGTGTCAACCTATAAGCAACCTTGTTAGGAACGCTAGCCCCTAGAATCAAATCTATCTAGTAGTTGATGCTCCTCATAGGAGGAAACCCACTAGGAAAATCAGATGCAACAATATCCAAATGTTCATTCAAAATATCTTGCACTTCAAGAGGAAAATCATCAAATTTTGTAGTAGTAAATACACTCCTAGGTTTAAGAACCAAAGCATATCATATTTTCTCATTCTTCAAGTCATGTAGAAACTCCTTACCATTGACCAAGATTACCTTACTACTGTTGTCCTCTTCAGGCTCCTTCATAGGCATTAAGGTATGTTTCACTCCATCTTTCTCAATACTATATGTGTTCTCCCTTCCATTATGCACTACTTTCCTATCAAATTTTCATGGTATACCAAACAATAGATGGCACACATCCAAAGAAATCACATCATAAAGAACACTCTTTATAATTACCAATCTAAAAATCAACATGGGCTTGCTCATTTACTAACAATTGATGAGGTTTTTGCAACTAGGATACCTTATAAGGAGATGGATGCTTAACTCTTTTAAGATCTAACTTTTCTACCATCTCTGCTACAACAATATGATCTGTACTACCACTATCAATGATTAGTCTACAACATTTACCTTTGGACTTACACTTGGTTTTGAACAAGGCTCTCCTTTGGGCCAGTTCTTGGCTTTCCTTTTGAGGCTTCAACAATACCCTCTTTAGCAATAGTGATTGACCCGATTATGGTTCATCTTTGTGGTGAACAAGAGACCCCATGCTTTCTTGGTTAACATGAACAATTTGATTCTTCTTTCAAACTTGAATTGTCCCCCTTGAGATGATTCAGAACATTCCCAACTCTTGTGTCCATATTGGTTGCACTTAAAGCATTTTCCAGTGAACCCTCTACCTCTACCTTGAGAACCAACTCTTCCATAGGATCTAACCCCTTTGTTTTGAAAGCCTCCTCTATCATTGTTGGCTTCCCCACTAGAACTTCCAACCTCTTCCCCTTGATGATGTTGCTATCCTCTACCAGTTTGTTGCCACCTTCCTCTAAAGCATCTTCCACTCTTCTTCTCTTGCTAACTTTGTTCCCTTTGCAACTTTTCCTCTGCCTTTAAGGCAAGTTGATAAGCCTCTTCCAAGCTTCTAGGGGACACAAGGCTTAGTTCATCTTGTAAACTATACTTTAGACTAGTCATACATCTAGCAATTTTCTCAACATCTTCCTCACAATGCCTTGATCTAATTACTAGCTTATAGAATTCCTCCACATAATCTTTCACAAACATGTCTTTTTGTTTTAAATTATACAATCTTTTGAAGAGATTATTTTGATAATCTCCTGTAAGGAACTTAGCCTTCAACTTTGCCACCATTCGATCCCAAGAGTTAATCTTTTCCTTATTCTTCCGTCTCCTCTTAGTTTGGACAAAGTCCCACCACATAGCAGTGTGGCCCTTCAATCCGGTGCAAGAAAATTTCACTCTCCTCTATTCTGCTACATCCTCATATTTGATATACTTATCTAAATCATTGATCCACTCAATTAGATCTTCACCATTGAGACTCTCTGAATAAGTATGAACTTCTATTTTGGGTTTGGAACCCACATTCATGACAATCCTCAACAATCTTTCCTCAAAACCTTCCTGGTCTCCTTGCCCTCCCTCATTATCATCTCATGGATGTTCTTCCTCCTCATCATCACTTGCAACTTCATAAGGGGTTCCTCTTCTTTGTGCCCTTTCTAAGGCATCCAATCTTGCTATCAAATGTTGCAACAATTTGTCACCATGTTGTTCCCTTCTACCTCTTCCTCGGGGTCCACCTCTACCCATTCTCCTCAGAGGAATTTTATACACTCACCAATTCCCAATCACTTTTAGCCTTTGATACCACTTGATGGCACATCTTGTAGGTCACAATATAGAACAAACTCACAAAGATGTCAAACTCAAGTGATCCCTTACTGATTTGTGCAAATCAAACTCATAGAGATGTAAAATTAAAAACAACAAACTAGTATTTGATCATATATAGTCAATACAAGAAGAACATATGCAATCTTTAACTCCCAATGGCTCCAGGTGATTACAATTATTTTATTCATTGAAGCAACGTTCCTTTCATTATATAAGGGCTTACATTACATAGCATATTTGGCCTCAATTATCGGCTTGATCACCTACAACATCATCGTTATTCAAATGAGAATTCAACTCTTCCTCCAATCGATTATTGCCACCAACTCTTGAATGATTCCCTTTCTTCCTATCATCGATTGCCTCTCTATATTCCAACCCCTCTTTTCCTCCAGCATCCAACCCCTATTTCAGTGTCCCTTCTTCAAATGCCCATCAATCCTTGCAAGTGCCAACCCCACCAATTATCCCATTTTCCAATCATCAATTGTCAAGAGGATTTGACCCTCAAGCTTTACAAAACATCATGAACAAACCACACTAAAACAAAAAACTGACTCTACCAAACAAAAAGACAAACAAAACCAAAATGGAAATAAAAGATGAGAGTGATGCCCTGTATCAATGAATAAAGTTTAGCAAGAACATAATGTAAATCAAACCATAGTAAACATTAATCTACTAAATTTTCCTTAAATTTATAGTACAAAAATATATCATTATAAAAAATTACACAATATATCGAGAAAACTGTTAAACATGGAAATACATGCACTATAATGATATCCATTATGATCACCACTAAAAGCATTAATTGGTGGATCTTTAATAATATGAGCATTATAGGCTCTAAAACATCATGATATATAGAAGAGAATTCCTCATGCACATCACTAGCATATAGCTCATTAGCATATGTAAAAGGAATACTCTTTCTAAGTATATCATCACCTAAAGAAAGATTCCTTAATGTATCATGCAAATATTGGGTTAGGTCCTCATCATCATTTTCATACAAGGTGTATAATCATTATGAATCATGCATAAGAATAAATAAAACTCCTCTAAAATAGATGGAATGGTAAACAACTCTATGAAAGATGTAAAGTGATAGAAAATATGAATTAGGGAATACATAGAGCAAGTAACATCATCTATGTTGTACAAGGATATAATTCCCTCAATGATCCATGCATAAGATGAACAAAATATAAAAACACATCAGGAGCCTTGATATATGAATGGACATAGGAAAATTAAACGAGCTAAGAATTCTATAATAAAATATCAAGCAATGAAACACAATTAAAGGGAGAGTGTGTTCCAGAAGGTAAGAAACAATGAATCTCAAACCCTAACTAATGTGAAAGATGAAAGAAATCAAAAATATCAAACGTGAGACAACAAGGTAGAAGGATAAAACCCAATGATAAAACTCTAAGGAGTGTATAATAAGAAATGTTCACCAAAATAAAATTACACATACTTTATGACATTGACAAAGAAGATGCAAGTACTTCACTTAAGATGTGATGACATGACAATTTCCTTTTGATCTAATTTTATTCTTTGCAATCAAAATTTAGATAGGAACACTTCAATATATTGATACATAAGTTGTATACATCAGTTTTAGAAACTAATTAGAAAAATAATCCAAAAAAAATAAAAAAATTGTAAACTGTGCACTTTTTATATGATGATAGTAAACATGTAAGAGAAACAAAACCAGAAGGAAGAAGCCTTGGATAAAAAAAAATGGTGTCAAGGTATCACATTACCAATGTTGAAAACAAAAGTCCAACAACAAAGAAATTTTTGTGGAGAAGGAAACCTATTCAAGAAAAGTTCCAATGCCATTCTCTAATAGTTCTAGGTAACTAATATAAATTTTCTGATTTATTTCGAGGCATCCATGATTTACTTGACAAATTGACAAGCTTTTATTTGATGGGTGCCTCTAAATCATAGTATGCTAGATATTGAATGTGATGTACAAGAAATAAATAACTAAAAGAAATCGATTTACTAAAAAAAATAAAAATTAGCATTCATATTCTACTGAAAAATAATAATATTAATATACAGCTGACTAGAGAAATATTTTATTATATCTGCTCATAAATAAGCAAACAGCAAAGCTGAAAAAGCCTGTATATTATTTCTACATAATGAATTTTTAAGAAAGTTGATCTGCTTTACACTATAAAATGAAGGATAAGAAAAAGTAAAAACTAAAAGAGCTAAAGCAAAGCTTAAATGTGCATGCATACGCTTATCATACATTACTCGCGTTAAAGGTCTCACAAAGTTGCAATTTTCGAGGATAGGTCAATAGGGGTCTTTTAAGTCAAGTTTCTAAGGCATGAATGGGTGATGTAAGGGTTCTAGACTTTAAAAAAAATAAAAATGTTAGTGAGTAGTCAAAGGAACCTTCAATAACCCCAAAACCTACGCTAGTTTTTGAAAGCAAAGGGTTAAAACATATTTTTGAGAGTTTCTAGGGGTTTTGTTGAGCGTTGGAAGACTGTTTCTCCATGCCTGGCAGGGAAACAACACTTTCCTGCTCTGAATTTCACCACGTTGAAGGAAACCTGTGTATTGTAAAGACTATGGAGTAGCTTTCCCTAGCTTTAATGCCCATAGTCATAGGCCTTAGAAGGAAAACACAAGAAGCAGTTGCTGAACACCTTTTTAATACACTTAAATTTTCAGCCATCTTAAGAGATGGGCAGCACACAAACGTATACTGCCATCATTTCATGAAGAGCCATGCAGAGAAAAGGATGTTATGGTATCATGGAGGTCACTGTTATAAACTTCATGGAGTTCTGGTCACAAACTCTAGAAAGGATATTTGCTAAACCCGAGGAATCTTCACTGGAAAAAGGTATCAAATGTATTTATGAATAGGAACCAGTGATTTCAGTGTCAAGAAAGTTAAAAGAGTAGAGATAGGTGAGTGACAATCTAACTGTTGAAGAATTAATAATGACAATGGAACACAGTTTGTGAAGAAGACAGCCATAAAAGCACTAAGCAGTGTCATAGGACTCAAATCAAAGGAAGATTTAATGAGACCTAGCAATACTATAAGAAAGCTTACAGGGAACTTAATGTTCCAAGTGAAAAGAAGGTGAAAAGACAGTCACGGAGATTATTAGAAGACACAATGCTAAAAGATGTGAAAAACACCATGAAAGACCTTCACGACAGTAGATACCACATGGGATACAATCTTGATAAGATAGTAACACCGAAGTATGTTAGCTGCTAGTCTATGAAGAAGAAAGAAGGATATTTCATTATCATGTTCAAACCATCCAAGTTTGACCAATAGAGAAGATAAGAGCAGTAGAGACAAAGGAACAAGTTATAACTTGGGAATACATAGATAGAGAGTGGTCTGAGATAAATGAAATATTGAAGAAACTGGATTCTTTTGAGTCACACACACTGAATACTCCTATTCCATACGAGTATGAACATGGATTCCAAGTCTACCGAAGTGGCAGAGCAGACTCTAAATCACAAAGAAAGAAGTGCGTCTAAGCTTGTACATTTTCATTTTGTGTCGAAGTGCCTTAAAAAGAAATATTCTTTAGGAGATGATGTAATCGCCAATAAACTGAGATAGATGCTATTGCCAACAAACTCAGTTGCAATCATTTTGAGGATACAATGAAGATTTTGTATAATCTTGTGTGCAGCCATATTATATTTCCTCTATGTGTATTTAGGATGCAGTGGGAGCATGCATGAAGATCATTATTGTGCTTTATGCTTGTGTTAAAGCCAATTTATTCAGGTCAGTGGTGCACGTTTGATGAAGAGCAGACTTGGAAGGAAGGAGATTGAGATGAGACTGGTACTCTCATGGTCTTGACTCTCAAAGTCATTTCTTGTGCGATCAACTACCAAGATGGGTTGTCAAAAAGGGAAGATGATGGTTTATCAAAGGAGATCAAGCTTTTGGAGTGCCTTCTAGTTGTGGAATGTATGAGCTATAATCTATGCTGTGGAACTCATTTTTTAGAATCTGTTTAGGAGATGAATGATGACATGACAGTTTATGTTAGCAAAAGATACTCTTATGACAGAAGTTTATGCATGAATAAGAATATTACACAGTCCTGTCATTAGACATAAGAGGACAATACAAATCTAAACTAAGGAGGAAGGTCATCAAGTATCAACAGCAACAATCAGATACCCTAAAAGGAGCCTTGAACAATCAAGCATGGGACAGTTAGATGATAATCAAACAGGGTCCAGTCAAGAACACTGACAGTCCTAACCAAAGAGCACAGTCCAGTGGCCTATGAAAAATACATTCTTGGAATGGAGAAGACAAAGGACAGCCCTGCAAAGGATAACCAAAAGGCTAAACAGTCGTGAGGGCAGAGGCATACAGTACATGCATGACAACTTATGACAGAGTTTATGCCACAAGTCAAGTGCAAGAAGACAGTGTCTATATGGCAATGAGCAGAGGACAAGGTTTTGGGGTAATAAACTATATGTTCACTGTCTTTTGTTTATGTCTCACTGTCAAAGACAAAAAGGAAATGTATAGCATGAAAAGGTCATAGGAAATGTCTGAAATTTGTCAAAAAACCTTGATACTACCAGTATTCAAGACCCTGTCCTGTCTTGTGATTGTCAAGTTTGAAAGGTGGATGACAGAGATATGAGGATAGCTTGAGGCACAAGGAACAGCTAGAAGGAAAAATTAACAAAGAGAGTTTAGATGGTAAGTCGACAGTACCAAAAGTCTGTATAATGACCTCATATAGTGATGGTCAAAACAGTGGCCAATTAATGGTAACAATGGTAATGAAAATGGAGGTTCATCAAGCACAGCTTCCATGGCGATGGGGCAGTTAACAGATTTGAAGAAGACAAACAAATAGACATTACCCAGGTCTGCTGTGGCAATGAGAAGACAGTGTCTTGCTATATGAACAAAGGACAATGAGATAAAGAAAGGGTGGTCTTCAACAATAGTGCTCAGTCATATTAGAGCTATTTTAAAAGAGACAAAAAGGTAGAGGACCATCAAAATAAGATGTTAAAACCCTGCCAAGCCCTTGTCCTTGTTATAGACCTATGAGGAGCCTAGAATCTGTGTACAGTTATGATGAAATATTGGAGACCAAGACATGACAAGGGGCAATGCTTAAGAAGATGAACAAGATAAAGGTTTTCAGAGACAGTCAAGGAGGCATGGTGATAGCCAATGAGCAAGCTTCAAGGGGGCATATTTTAAACACAATAGACAAGGGATACATGAGCATTTTGATATTCATGACAGTCACAAGAAAATTGAACAGAGATAGATAGTCCTACTAAGGATTTCAGGGCAGCCGTGAGCATATTGGATGACAGAGTATGGAGGACAGAATTCAAAATAGTTTGCATGCATGCCAAAAGGAAAGCATGATAGTAAGAAGAATGGGATTGATAAGAATGCCAGTCAACATGAAAGTACTGTAGGAATAAGGGACAGTCAAGAAGGGTTAGTCGAAGTCCTTTAAGAGAACAACCTTCTAAGCATGATGACAATCACTTCAAGGAACAATGCACGGAATGGTTGGCATGGGCAGATGAGATAAAGAAAGGAAGGAAAGATGTAGTTGATATGGCTTCAACCAATGACCCAAGATATTTGTTTGCAGCTACTACATCTCCAATATATGGTGTTTCAAAATGATAGTATGAAGTTTCAGGACAGGGAGCTAGGGGTAGATTGAAAGCAGAGGTCTGCTATAGTAGAAAGGGACAGCATACTAACATGCCGGTGTTTTGAGGAATTCACAGAGATCAATAAACCATAACCAGAAAAACTTGACAACCTTTAGGACTGTGATAAACAGTTTGCAGAGTCGAAACTGTGATGAAAGAGAAAAGGATTAAGTGTGACAAGCACATGAAGAATGAGGAGCAGGGTATGGTAGGAGGGCAGATAACCACAGTGAGAAAACAATGTATTATCGAGAAACATGAATGTGGCAATGAGTTGCATGGAACAGGGTTAGGAGGAACACAAAGTACAGAGTGGGGTTCAAACAACCAAGAAGGTATAGACGGAGAGCAATGGAAGGTACAATGGCATTCAAGGAGAAGACAGTAAAAAGTACAAAACCCTATGACCTGTGGATGATGATGAGACAGTAATGAAGTTTCAGGTTTCTTGTAAGGTATAATACATCCATATGATAGTAACTTCATGTGTTAACGGATAGTTTGTTAAGAGGTCTACTAGAGAGTATTCGAACAAAGAGACAAAACATAGGAGCCGATTGAATGCATGAAAATAGAGAACATTTTGTTGAAAATGACATTATACACAAATAACATGATAGCCAGCAAGCAGATGAACAGGGGGTAAAAGATGTGAGGCTAAAAAAGCTTGAAGGCATGAAACATGTTAAAATATTTGTATAAAACATAGTCGAGGATCCACAATATATATGGTTTCACCATTGGGGATAGATAAGATTGTAGAGCACATTCAAATGCATAAAAAATTTAGATAGACTGCAGGGAATATAATTCTATGTCTGCTACAGTAGTCATATAAATAATACGTAAGACAAAATCGCCTGTACACAACCAACAAGAAGTATTTGCTTAATTTTAGTCCAAATCTAACATCATAAAGAGAGTCTTTACAAAAGTGTAAAATCTAATTATTTTTGAGATTATGAAAGCTTACATTATTTATATGCATTCAAAGGGCATGCTACAGTATTTAGAACAGCTTTTGCTGCCGTAACAGCATCTTCTGAGTTGCTTCCTCTTCCTTGCTTACCAGCTTATTCGTCATCGCCATCTCCTTTCTTTTCATTGTCACCTCTTCTCCTGGCTGCCTATGGGCGCACACAGAACTTTGAGCAGAGACAGAGCAAAGGGAGTGAATATGCTTGTTTACACAGGAGAGAATAGAAGAGAGTCCCTTAGCTTGCATAGAATGCCCTCCCTACGCTACTAAGCCTTAACGATCTTCAGTAAGAGCATCACCGAGGCCTAGCGCAACCCCGACCAAAAGACTTTTTCCCCATAATTTCACAACACTAGCAAGCTTTCCCAGAATATGTTTGCCCCGGGTTGGGCGTTGAACGTGGAAAATAGCATATTCGGACAGACCATAAAAATTCAGTATAGCAGTTTCCATATCCAAATTACTTTTACACGTTTCACATCGACATTTCCATTTTCTCTTCTTGGCCTCAACAACAAGCTTCAGGTCATGATTTTCATGACCACTGTGGAAGAAGTGGGGGTTGGAGAGGTTAGCGGGAAGTGCCATGCACAGCGGATGAAATTTTAAATGCTCGTCACGAGATTCGAAAAAAAACCCTCGAATTGCCTCTCCACAGAGGTCGCAGTGGTGTCGCAAAAGAGACCCGCTGCAAAATTTAAACGCGTGCTGGCTGAAAAAGGGATGGACAAATTCATCAGGCAAACCAGCACAGACCTCGTGTAAGATGAATTTGGAACACGATCGGCACTTAAATGCAACATTCGCCCCAAATTGTTTGCATCCGCTACATTTATAAGGAGGAAATCCTTCCTTCATGTAAAGACTATGTTTATGGCGGCTACCGTTGAATACCTCCCCTTCATTTGCTGAGGGTTTGGGTGCTTGGTTTTCCTTACGTGAGTTGGATGCCATTGCCTGATGCCTGCTTCTTGATTCGTATGATTGACACAACCTCCTCTTATCGTTTGTATCGGCTTCCTGTTTCAAGAGTTTATATTTGAAAACAAGTTGTGTGTTTGTCTTTGTTTTTACACCGACATACACACAACAGTGAAGGAGAGTTGAACTGGACTTTAACGGTGAGTTACTTCTTTCTTATTTTGTTTCGGTTGCTTTTTCAGGGCGCCAACATTCTCTCTGCAAAAAAAGCATGTTAACATAAAAAAAACATGATAACATGCATAACACCATGCTGACAATGGAAAGGAGAGTTGAAGTGGACTTCAACGGTGAGTTACTTCTTTCTTATTTTGTTTCGGTTGTTTTTTCAGGGCGCCAACATTCTCTCTGCCAAAAAAGCATGTTAACATTAAAAAAAAACATGATAACATGCATAACACCATGCGGACAATGGAAGCAGGGTTGGAATTTGACGATCACCCCTATCTGTCATATGAAAATTTTATGATGGTTTGGTCATAAAAAAATGTTTAATTTATGAATTTTTATATAAAATCTTTTATAAATGCAATATCTTCGAAAATCAGAAAACAATGGTAATTATTAGTAATAAATATAAAAATCTGCTGTTATAATTAACAATTAACAAAAGTTTCTAAGTTTATATTAAAAAAAAATCTTGTTAAATATTTTAAAAGTTAAAAATAATTATATTCTATTTTGAAAAAAATTTAAATTAATATATATTTTTATAATAATATTATAAATCGCATATATTAATATAAAAAAATGATAACCATTATAAAAATGTCAAAGTTTCTAAATTCATATTATAAAGTATTCAAAAAAGTTATATTCTATTCTAAACTAATTTATTATTTTATAATTAAAATTATAAAATGATATATATTATAAATTAAAATACTCTATTATATTTTGCTTATAATAATTTTTTACGGTTTAATAAAAATATAGCAAGTCAAATTATATGGTCTAATAAATTTTATGGCTGTAATATACGGTCTAAAATTGAAAAAACGGTCAAATAGACTATCAAATTCTAGGCATGAATGGAAGGCACCATAGCTTGTATGTCATTATGTATTTTTACATATGTATTTAAAACTAGCATATATATATTTAATGATATATATAAAATATGCCGAGAGATATCCTTCTCAAGGCGCCTATTTTTAAAAGAATTGAATAGGCACCTCGAGAAGGATATCTCTCGGCCTATTTTATATATATTATTAAATATATATATGCTAGCAGTAGTCGCGACGTAACATGTAATATCTTAAATAAATTATTTTTATATTTATGTATTTTATATTAAATTGTTATAATAATTAATATATTATAATATGATAGTATAATTAACTGTGACTTTAATTGATTCCTAACCCTAATTGAATCCTAATATTTATCATAATAAACTCTAATTGAACATTAACACTTTTCTAACCTTAATCCTAAGAATAATTGAATCCTAGTCATATCCATAATTGAATCTCAATTAAACCCTAATTGTAACATAACCCTAATAGTAACCCTAATTGAACATTAATTAACCTCTAATTGCACCCCAATCTTAATAATCTTTATCATAACCTTATTTGAACCCCAATTGTAACCCTAAGATCAAGGTCAATCATAGAACAATAACCCAAAACCTAACCCTAATCATAACCTTAAGTGAACACTAACCCTAATGGAACTATAACCCTAATTGAACATCTTTTAACCCCTAATTGCACCCCAATCCTAATAATATTGATCATAACCTTATTTGAACCCCAATTGTAACCCTAAGTTCAACACTATTGTAACCCTAATTAAGATTAACCCAAATTGCACCCTAACCCTAATTAAACCTTGATTGAACACTAAGCCTAATTGAACCCTAAATCTAATCCTAGCTCTAAACCTAGTTAAACTAATTCTAATTGTGATTTTAATTTATTCCTAACCCTATTTGAACCTTAACCCTAATTCTAATCCTAGCTCTAGCCCTAATTAAACTCTAATTGAATATTAACCCTTTTCTAACCATAGTCCTGAGAATAATTGAATCATAGTTAGTAACTGTAATGGAATCTTAATTAAACCCCAATTATAATGTTACCCTAATAATAACCCTAATTGGACATTGATTAACCCCTAATTGCACCCCAATCTTAATAATCTTGATCATAACCTTATTTGAACCCCAATTATAACCCTAAGCTCAATCTTAATCATAGAACCTCAATTCTAACCCTATTTTTAACCCTAATCTTATCGTAAACCCCATCCCAAAGCCTAAGTATAAACCTAATCCTATAAAAAACCCTAACCCTAATCCTAATTTTATCTCGAACCCTAATCTTGACCCTATCTCTTATCCTAACCATATCCCTAACCCTGATCCTAACACTAACCCTGACCAAACCCTAATCTTAATTCTATTTTTAACCCTAGAATCCTAATTTGATTTCTAATTATCTCTAACCTTGACCCTAACTCTAAACCAAACCCTAATCTCAATCCTAATCCTCAACCTAACCCTAATACTAATCACTATCCTAACCTGATTCCTAATTTTTATGTCCAACCCTAATCCTAACACTAATTGTAACCCTATTTCTAACCCTAACACTAATCATAACTCTATTCTTGATCTTAACCCTATTCCTAACATAAATACCAGCACTTATCCTAATTCTATCTCTAGTTCCCTAAACCTAATTCTAATCCTAATCCTAACACCATCTCTAACCCTAACCCTAATTGTAACATAATCTCTAACCATAACCCTAACCTTAATTGTAACTATCTCTTACCCTACCCCTAAGCTTAACCCTAATCCTAATACAAATTCTAACTCTAATCCTAATTTTATCTCTAACCCTATTCCTAATCGTAACACTATATCTAACCCTAACCCTAATCCTATTTCTATCTCTAATCATAACCTTAACTGTAGTCATGATTTTAT